>JAGWEN010000804.1:5000-55530 GCA_018703685.1 Orius laevigatus
TTGTGAGTCCGTTCATAGATGTTCCCGTATACTAGGCCGATTTTTCCCAAATTTATTGAACTATTTCTTGCTCAAGGAGTCTATAATTGCAGCGAGTTTGACATCATTTTCGCTTAAGCCGTTGCAGTCGTGAGTCGAGAGGGTGATATCGACTTTATTGTAGACGTTGAACCATTCGGGATGATGGTTCATCTCTTCAGCAGGATCGGCGACCGCTTTCATAAAATCGAACGCCTGAAATCAGTTAAATGAGAAGAAAACCCAATTAAATGATCACCTCGACAAAATTTTTGAAGACAAAAGATTTGCAGATCGCATCCCTGGATTGGTGGAGGGACCAACCGTTTTCTTTCAACGTCGTCAACTTTTTTTCACGCTCTTCACCGGCAAGTTTGGTCGGCTAAAGCATAATGAGACATAAGTAACCAATAAGGAGTTCAATCAAATGAATAATCAAAAATTATTGCGAATGGGGGGGCTAAAAGAGACATTCATATTCATATTCTTATTCATGTTCACATTCTTATTCATATTTACATTCTTATTCATGTTCACATTCTTGTTCATGTTCACATTCTTATTCATATTCACATTATTATTCATGTTCACATTCTTATTCACATTCAGATTCTTATTCATCTAAGTTCACATTCTTATTCATATTAGGATCCTTATTAATATTCAGATCCTTATTCATATTTACATTCTTATTCATGTTCACATTCTTATTCATATTTACATTCTTATTCATGTTCACATTCTTATTCATGTTCACATTCTTATTCACGTTCAGATTCTTATTCATATAAGTTCACATTCTTATTCATATTAGGATCCTTATTAATATTCAAATCCTTATTCATATTTACATTCTTATTCATGTTCACATTCTTATATATCTAAGTTCACATTATCATTCATGTTTGCATTCTTATTCATCTAAGTTCACATTCTTATTCATCAAAGTTCACATTCTCATTCATCCAAGTTCACATCCTTATTCATGTTCACATTCTTATTCATGTTCACATTCTTATTCATATTCACATTCTTATTCATATTCACATTCTTATTCATATTCACATTCTTATTCACATTCAGATTCTTATTCATATTCACATTCTTATTCATATTCTTATTCATATTCACATTCTTATTCACATTCAGATTCTTATTCATCTAAGTTCACATTCTTATTCATATTAGGATCCTTATTAATATTCAGATCCTTATTCATATTTACATTCTTATTAATGTTTGCATTCTTATTCTTATTCATATTAGGATCCTTATTAATATTCAGATCCTTATTCATAATTACATTCTTATTAATGTTTGCATTCTTATTCATGTTCACATTCTTATATATCTAAGTTCAAATTATCATTCATGTTTGCATTCTTATTCATCTAAGTTCACATTCTTATTCATCAAAGTTCACATTCTCATTCATCCAAGTTCACATTCTTATTAAAGTTCACATTCTTATTCATGTTCACATTCTTATTCATATTTATATTCTTATTCATCTAAATTCACATTCTTATTCATGTTCACATTCTTATTCATATTCAGATCCTTATTCATATTAACATTCTTATTCATGTTTGCATTCTTATTCATGTTCACATTCAGATTCTTATTCACATTCTTTTTCATGCTGTTCATGACGTTCACATTATTATTCATGCTCAGCTTCTAATTCATTACATTCTTATTCATTCATTCTAATTCACATTTTTATTTACATCCTTATTTACATCCCTTATTCACATTCTTGTTCACATTCACATTCTTATCCATATTCACATTAATATTCCTAAGAAATTCGTGACCATGAGCTTTTTTTCAGGAGCTAATAATTATTACAATGAATTCTACCCTTAATCCTCACAATCAGTGATGTTATGCAACGGAAACTGCCCAAGTTTGAACAACCAAAAATTTGAACGTAAAATGTAGAATGGTGGTACTTACTCGGACCATTTTCTTTGATTTATTCGTGGCGAAACCTCTGGAATGAAGACGGAGTTGCGAAAGCGGAAAGGAAAGGACGTCGGCTTGAATCCTTGAGGCGGCCCGAATCAAAATCGACATTCTGGAGTCTCCAGCGGGGATCGAGCGGATTGGACCAGATATCCCCGCCCCTTTATTTCAAAATCCCTCTTTTCGAACCGCTCTCTTCAAAACATTTTAAAATTTATTTATAATAATCAAATCTCAATCGATAACACATTCAATACAAAAAAAACAAAAATATGCAAAACGAAATTTAATTCTTAAAAAACCCCTTATTATCAGATTGCTTATCAGTTATCAGTGGCGAAGGTTATGAGAGTTTGTAACCTCCGCGTTTGTTTACTGAACATCTGGAAATCGTTCGATTTTGACTTCTTAGTGATTTTGGAGCCAAAAAAATGAAGACAACTCAACTCCTTTGTAGAGCTTCTCAGGTAAAATGTTTAAATTGAATTTTTGCGTAGCATTCATTGGTGGAAATGGGTTTTTGTTCTGCGCTAATTTGGGTCATTGCTACACAAATTGCTTGAATTCTAAACTTGGATTTTGAAGTTTAGCTGGGCAGGAAGTGAAATACAGTGCGTGCTTGTAGTTGAACCAAATGACATACTCATATCTAGGGACCGGATGTTAATGCAAAATAAAGAATCAATTCTTTTAATCAGTGAAATCATCAACGAAAAACCATCAAAACAAAGAAATCAATCATTCTCCTTAACCATCATCCATCAATTCGTTGATGTTTTGAATGATTGATAGAATTGATTCTTTATTTTGCCTAAACATCCGGTCTCTACTGTCATATCCTTACCTGTATTCATACTTATATTCATACTTGCATTCATTCTAGTATTCATACTTGCATTCATTCTAGTATTCATACCTCTATTCGTATTCATACCTGTATTTGTACCAATATTCCTACCCATATTCATACTCATTTTCATATCTCTATTCAACCTGTATTCTTACATGCATTCGTGGCAGAGTAGGGCGTAATTTAATTACAATGTAATTGAATTACATTGTAATCGAATTACTTTTTATAGTAAGTAATTGAATTACATTGTAATTCGATTACATGTAATTTGTAATTAGATTACATTTTCAATTTCAAATTACAAAAAATATCTATTTTCACTAAATTAAAATGAAAAACGACCCTTTAGAATTCATTTTCTAAGTAAAAGACATTCTAGATGGCATAATAATCTTTAAAAGACACTCTAGAATCCTTCATCATTGAAAAAAGACCCTCTAGAATTGATTTTCAAAGTAAAAGGCATTTTAGGTGCCATTATAATCCTAAAATGACACTCTAGGTTTATTTATGAACAGAGTAGGGCAAAATGTAATTGAATTACAAATTACTTTGAAGTAATTGAATTACTTTGTAATTTCAATTACAATGTAATTGGAAAAAAGTAATTGGATTACAAATTACAAGTAATTCAATTACATCAAAAGTAATTGGATTACAAATTACTAGTCATTCAATTACATCAAAAGTAATTGGATTACAAATTACAAGTCATTCAATTACATCAATTCAATTACAAGAAATGTAATTCAATCACAAGAAATGTAATTCGATTACAAAAAATGTAATTTGATAACAAAAAAATTAAATCCGATTACAAAAAAAATTTAATTCGATTTCAAAAAAAAATTTAATTCGATCACAAAAATGTAATGGCCGGCAACAAAAATGTCGTTTTTTTTATGATAAAGGACTCTAGACTCTCTAGAGTATCTTTTTACATGTAATCGAATTACATTGTAATTCGATTACAATGTAATTCAATTACTTACTATAAAAAGTAATTAAATTACAATGTAATTCAATTACTTACTATAAAAAGTAATTCGATTACAATGTAATTCAATTACTTACTATAAAAAGTAATTCGATTACAATGTAATTCAATTACTTACTATAAAAAGTAATTCGATTACAATGTAATTCAATTACTTACTATAAAAAGTAATTCGATTACAATGTAATTCAATTACTTACTATAAAAAGTAATTCGATTACAATGTAATTCAATTACTTACTATAAAAAGTAATTCGATTACAATGTAATTCAATTACTTACTATAAAAAGTAATTCGATTACAATGTAATTCAATTACTTACTATAAAAAGTAATTCGATTACAATGTAATTCAATTACTTATTATAAAAGTAATTCGATTACCATGTAATTCAATTACATCGTAATTCAATTATTAATTCAATTATAATGTATTTCAATTACGCCCTACTCTGATTCTAAAGAGTCGTTTTTAATATCTAATTACAAATTACATTGTAATCGAATTACATTGTAATCGAATTACATTGTAATCGAATTACAATGTAATTCAATTACTTACTATAAAAAGTAATTAGATTACATTGTAATACAGTTACTTACTATAAAAGTAATTCAATTACGCCCTACTCTGATCTACCTGTAAACCTGTAATGTAACCTGTTAAGATTATTGTTCTTTTTTATTCAAGATTTTCTAATTTTAATATAAATTTTTCAGGTTATTAAACCGCACACACCAATGATAAGATTCCGTAAAGGAGTTGATGCTGGACATTCAAGCCAACGTAATTTTAAGTCAATTCATTTTTACAAAAATAATTTTTTTTTTATTTAGCTGCAAAACAAGCTTCAGTGGGAGGTGCTAGTCAGAAAGCGAGTGGATCATCCTCGATCACAATAGAAGATTATCAGTTGCCCACCAGGTTTAGGAGGCAACCGTTAGACAATTACGAAATCGAAGCCATCAATGTAAACAAATATTTTATTCCATTCAATAACCGTTCTTTTAATTTTTCGTTCTTTTCAGTCTGGAGGATGCTTCTAAATGTTACTACACTTCAAAGTAGATGCGTGTTTCGTTTTGTTCCTTAAATTTCTCGTTATGTATTCAAAATAATATAGTATTAATTTGTTGCTAAAATTTATTTTTTATTCACCTTTGGACCCCTTGTTATTGATATAAGTTGGCTGGGATTTCAGTTTCCCCTCCTTAGGGACTCAAAACGTGGATTGATTTTCTTTATCCATATAAATGATTCATTCTTGCAGGAAATTCATCAATAAATCTCTTAAAAACATTTTATTTTACAAAATATTACGCATTGTCGATGTGTATAATACAGTAATCGGTTTTTAAAAAAATATGAAAAACTAATTTTTTTCTGGTCTAAAATGATAAAACTTGGAATATTAAAAACTGTACAATATAAAAATAATTTATAGGTACATTTTTTCGAAATTCCTCCCATTATCAATGAGAAATTATAAAAAATGGCCTCATACAAAAATACTATCGGTTCTATTAAACCATCGAAAATATAATTTTTAGTTCTTACTCAAAAAAGGTACAATCTTGGACTTAGAAATAATGAAATGGAAGCAAAGCCTAATGAGTAAAGATTTCATTAACTTTTCGCTATAAAATAATACTTTAAGCCAACCCTAAAATTGTTAGGTTTAAAATTATGGTAATTTTTTTTTTGTTTTATGATACATTCAGAGATCTTAGATGAAAAATTTAACCACAAAATCAATGACTGAGCATATGTCATGGCGATTCACAAAGTATTTACAAATTCTTAAATAAAACCTAATAAAAATATATAAAAGAAAAATAACATTTTTTTTCTTCAATCACAGACAATTAACATAAAAAATATATTATTAAAAAAAATAACATCGAAATTGGTCTTTTTCACTTATAGTGACAATTTATATGATTTTTTTCTAAAACATTTATTTACATCGAAATATTTATAAAATTGGTATTATTTACAACTTTCAGCGGAAAAGAGATTATCTCAAGTTTAGTCAAAATAGAAGGATTTTGTACATAAATTGGCTTCAAAAGTTTTTGAGCATGAAAGAAAAATCATTTTTTCTTCGGCCATGATTTCCACATTTAGCCGCTAACACCCTCTAATGTTAAAACCAGCTTTCATAGAGAATGTAGTATGTACAAGACATTTATACATAACAGAAAAATAGAAGATCTATAATATAGCGATTTTTTTGATTAAACAATAAATAAAAATTCATTTAAAATCACATAAAGTCGATGACGTCGATTCTTTCACTTGATTGTTTTGTACTTTGGAGAATTTCGACCAAAAATTAACGACCTAAATGTATGTTTTTTTAACTTTCGTTAATGTCTTATTATGATCTGTTGATGTGTTGGCGATTTTGTCGTTGGCATTCTTAGGAGGGACGTTGACAAGCAAGTTGATCGACTTGTTGTTCGCACACGGAGAAATGTAAGACGCTCCCTCTCCGTTTATATTGCTGAAAAAAAAAAAGTTTAACCTCCAACATTTTTCAACATGCTAAAACTATGGAAAAAAAAATATATATATATATATATATATATATATATTTTTATATATATATATTTTATATTTTATATATTTATTTTATATTTTATATATATTTTATATATATATATATATATTTTAATATGGATATAATACCTGTTGTGCTGATGCAAGGGCATATTCGTGTAGGCATTATCAGGTCGAAAATGGCGTGAACAAAAGTAGCCGGCAACAAATCCGATGACCAAAGTGGCCAAAACTGAAGTGGTCACCACCATTCCCAGTGTATCTGCTGTGTATATCACAATTTTTTCTTGTGTACCAATCCCGTTTTCGCCTATTAAAAAAGAGGTTTTTATTCATAAATGGTCTTCGAAATATACATACCAACACAAGGGCTTGGATTACATATTGAGCACTTTGGACAATCGAACAAGTCGTTGCTTCTCCTCTCATCCTCTTCTGAAAAGAAAAAGAAAAAAGCTTTTAGTCTCAAATCCTGCAGGTTTTACCCTAGTATCCCAATCCTAGCCATTATTACAGGCTCCAATAATTCATAAAAATGGTGACAACCTACCTCTCTCTTTCTCCAGAGGCCTTGGCGCAGTTCCAGTCTTCACTTGACCTAAAAAAAATTCAAAAATAGAGTTCATGCTGTCAACTAAATTAGATAAAAACTGTTACCTGGAGGCTGACAAGAAAGATGTGAACCTCTCGCAATATTTTGCAAAAAGTGTTTTTTATTTCCGGCAAACTCGCCATGGGCGACGCATGAATTAGACATGGAATCCCAAGCGCAGTAAGGATCCTGGATTCCAACACATTCCCTAAAGAAAATTGTCAAAAAAAGAATGTTTGATTTGAAAAAATCTAACCTGCAGGAATTGATGCTAGAGCATCTATAGAGAGGAATGGCATGCAATACGTCATTTGTGACTATGAGCAGTTTTGGAGGCTCATTAGGGGCTCGCACAATGGAAAGCGATTTAATGACCGCATTGATTCCATTTATTTGAACCTCTTCGGTGAAAATGGCACCAGGTTTGCTTCCAGTTCCATGATTCACAGCTTTTATTATACGCCCATCATCTAAAAAAATGTTTTATAATGTAATTTAACACTTTCAATGTGGCACGATTTCATTAACCTATAAATGCCCATGAAAACTGACCTGTTCCTATAAATAGGACATCCATCGGCACACCGGTTACTGTCCGCACTTGGGGATCAACAGTGATGGCTGTAAAGCGATTTCTGAAATAAAAAGAAAATTTATCGATAAAATGAAGAATCGCAATAAAAAGAAAATACTAACTCAAATTCCCCAATGAAAACTTGGAAGAAAAAAACAGACATAAAAATATTGTCTTTTTACTTTTTGTAAATAGACTATTCATGGAAATTACCAAAAATCAGAAAGAAAAATGCAAAAAAGAAAATATGCGCATAGGACCTATGGACAAGGTCAGACTGTGAGTCAGACCCTGCGAGTTTGATAACCCTAACTGTAAACAATAACCTTCCGAGTGTTAGAAAAATCATAAATTTCTGATTCAAACTATCTAAATGTATTTTTAAATTACAATCTAGCATTAGTTTTTAAATATTTCATATGCTTCTACAAGATTAAAATAAATAAAATTTATTATCGTCTTTTTTCAAAAAAAATTTTCCTATCCCGCAGGCCTGTAGTCAGGTTATGAATGTCTGACCGTCCAAGGGGATGAAACTTGCAAACTGGCTTAGCACTGAATTTCCGGATTTGAATTTTGAAGCCAGAAAAAAGGAATCAGAAAATGTGGAGAAATGGGTGGCTTTATAGGAAGTTCTTTGGCAAATTGACACTGGATTTACATAAATATAATAAATAAAGCGATAAAAATACCAACCTTAAACTAATCCTGACTAGGAGAGGGTCAGTGAATGATGGAACGGCTTCATCCATTAGGGGATGGGTTTTGACGAAATTAACGGAAACGTCAGGCAAAGTCCTACTGTCGTTAACACACTGGCCAGGCCTCGGCTCAGGCACCTTTAAAAAAGTCAATATTTTATTTTAAGAGGCAAATTTCATACTTTAGAAGGAGGAACTCGAAGCCAGTTAGCATTCATCGTTTCCTGCTCTTTAAAAGCTCCGCTGAAAGTTTTCATGATGGCATCGACCGAGAAAGCGCAAATGGCCGACCCGCCGATCGAATTCGCTGGAGTTGTAAACACGCCGTAAATCAATTTTACTGGCTCGGAGCCATAAACGCCTTCAATTATATCACTTGTCGACTCTGAATAAAAAAATTTAAAAAAAATTTTTTAACCTAAAAAGTCAAATTTACGTATTTCATTGAAATAAAACGGATAATCTCCAGGAATTGAGCAGTTGAGTCGAGCTTTGGTAAAAGAAGTCCATCTCCCTCCAAGCAAATGTGGCCCTCCTTTATCTTTTTTACAAACTCTGGCAACCCTTGAGTAAACAACCTGAAAAAATAACAAAAATAAAACCTTTTTTTGAAGAAAATGTGAGAAAAAACGTCTGGAGGCTTGGCCAAGAAAGTGTAAACAAGAAAATTCCAAATCCATCAACGAGGAGCTAATTTTTTCTTTGAACTTACTTTTCCACAGTTGATATACTCGACAGCAGCTTCTCGGAAGAAGAAAAATACATAATCTTCATTACTCATCGAACTAACAAAGTTTGCATCTGAAAAAATTCAACAAATAAAAAATAAAAATAAAAATAAAAAAAAATTTACCATTGAGCTGTTTCAGATCTGATCGTTCTGTGGAAAGGGGTTCTCTGTAAATAAATGACTCCACCCCTCCAAAATCAGCAACTGTTGCTGTATAAATATGCCCATCTAACAAAAAAGATAGTTTAAAATATTTAATTTTTTTTTTTTAACCAACCTGAATACAAGGCAGTACTGTTATGATTAGGGTCATATGGGCACCAACCTTGGCCTTCGCTTTCATTAACGACCCTCATATTATTATCCTGAAATGATTCAATTTTCATTATTGAACAGATTTCATTAAAGTTAATACGCACGCTAAATTTATATTGCCGACACAAAGGTTTGTATGCATTGGTGCCGCAGATTAGATAATGGTCTTCATTTAATTTCGCACCAACTCTGATATAGTTCTGGCAGTCTTCCTGTAAATTGGGGCAATAAATTTGATGATTTTGAATGTTAAAATAGTACCTCTGATTTCCCTTTGAGGTAACAAAGCTCTCTGTGGGCGCCAGTGGGATGCCAAACTATTCTCTAAAACAATAAATGGAGCAATAAATAGCGCGGTGCAGCAAAAGTTACAAACCTGTTTTTTGTTTTCAGTTAAGTTTTCCACGCTGATGTTATAAACAGCATTTCTGAAAATAAAGGAGAATTTTTAAGTTCCTGCGATAGCATGGGGAAATGCCTTTTCATCGGTTTTCTTCAACCAAATCTTGGTTTTAGGCTGTAAACTCAGATATCACGAAATTATTTGATTTAGAGGCTTAAGAAGACACCAAGCAGGGTCTATACAGGCATTCAGCTCAGTCGTCAGCCTTTTTTCCCCTTTTGTTTATTCAATTAAATAGATAGGAGCTCTTTTGGACACTTTGTGGGCCCAGGAAAGGCCGCACCCTTGTCTAGTTTGCTATTGGGCATTCTTGGATTTAAAAAAAAAAAAAAAAAAAAAAAAAGGAATAATTCAATAAAATAAAACTTACCTAGAACCGATGAGAAAAGAGTGTGTGCCCATTTCTAATAATTTGAAAAAATCCGTAAAACTGTCGTTTCCGCTGAACTTCAAAATTTGGTTGTCATCTGCAACAATGAAACATAAAATTAATAAAATGCAACTTATGACAATTCAATAAAAACATGTAGGATGAATGGACAACCATTTCTTGATAACTGACGTTTTTTCGACTAAAAGGCTCCAAAATAGTAGCACAATTTGCGATAAATCGCCCAAACTGGCAACACTGTTAAAAGGCCAAACTTGTGGGAGTGCAGGGATGCCAGAATATGCCCCGAAAAAGTCGCCCAATTTATGATAAATCGCCCAAATTGGCAACACTGTTAAAAGGCTAAACTTGTGGGATTGGAGGGTTGCCAGGTTAAGCCCCAAAAGAGTAGCCCAATTTGCTACAAATCGCCCAAACTGGCAACACTGTTAAAAGGCTAAACTTGTGGGATTGGAGGGTTGCCAGGTTAAGCCCCAAAAGAGTAGCCCAATTTTCTACAAATCGCCCAAACTGGCAACACTATTAAAAGGCTAAACTTGTGGGATTGCAGGGTTGCCAGGTTAATCCCCAAAAGAGTAGCCCAATTCGCTATAAATCGCCCAAACTGGCAACACTGTTGAAAGGCTAAACTTGTGGAATTGGAGGGTTGCCAGGTTAAGTCCCAAAAGAGTAGCCCAATTTTCTACAAATCGCCCAAACTGGCAACACTATTAAAAGGCTAAACTTGTGGGATTGCAGGGTTGCCAAGTTAAGCCCCAAAAGAGTAGCCCAATTCGCTACAAATCGCCCAAACTGGCAACACTGTTAAAAGGCTAAACTTGTGGGATTGGAGGGTTGCCAGGTTAAGCCCCGAAAGAGTAGCCCAATTTGCTACAAATCGCCCAAACTGGCAACACTGTTAAAAGGCTAAACTTGTGGGATTGGAGGGTTGCCAGGTTAAGCCCCAAAAGAGTAGCCCAATTTGCTACAAATCGCCTAAACTGTCAAGAGCCCAAACTTGAGGGATTGCAGGGTTGCCAGAATATGCCCCGAAAAATTCGCCCAATTTATGATAAATCGCCCAAATTGGCAACATTGAAAGCAATGTGCCAATCTATTTGGGTTTATGAGACGTTTTTACGTCAGATCAATTAGCGGAGAAACTTCTGTTCCTTGGCACACCCATTTCGTGCCAAAAGCAACCTAGAGCATTCATTAATCAATAAGTCATAAAAGAATACCAAACCAATAAGGTGGTGCAAAGATCGTCTGATATTGAACTCAACATAAACTAATAAACCAAACCACAGTTTGATTGAAATTTTGAGGTCCAAGAGAGCTAAAACGCTTTTATTTTCTTCTTCTTTTTTTTTTTTTATAATAAAAAGTAACAATAGACCCGGTTTCAGAGGATAGTTCACAAAGAGCCGCCTTCCAAAGGTCAAGAATGTCAGCGTTCTGGATGCTATAATTCGTTCTCATCCCAATAAAAAATTCCGACATTTCGAAAGTTTGTCGCCATTGGAGTCAAAATAGTCTGATTTAGCTGGCAATAAAATTTAACTTGACGAGCTTCGGGAGGCATAAAATCAATGTTAATTCATTAAATGGAAAAAAAAGACTTATGTCCCTGACAATATAGTACCCGTATGATACGTCGAAAGTTTTCAAGGGCCCTTATAAGTCATCAGTCGATATTGTGCTCTAATTGAACGACCTACTTCGTCACACGATTTTGACAGTTCACCTAAAAATATTTTAGAACTAATAAAATGGATTTTCTTCTTTTAGCATTTATCTGGATTTGCTAGACTCTTTTGCGACGGGCTTGTTGAAAGTTTGGGCGATTTATCGCAAATTGGGCTACTCTTTTGGGGAATAATCTGGCAAACCTCCAATCCCACAAGGTTGGGCTTTTGACACTGTAGCCAGTTTGGGCCATTTATCGCAAATTGGGCTACTCTTTTGGGGCGTAATAGGGCAACCTTCCAATCCCAAAAGGTTGGGCCTTTGACAGTGTTGCCAGTTTGGGCCATTTATCGCGAATTGGGCTACTCTTTTGGGGCATAATCTGGCAACCCTCCAATCCCACAAGGTTGGGCTTTTGACAGTGTTGCCAGTTTGGGCCATTTATCGCAAATTGGGCTACTCTTTTGGGGCGTAATAGGGCAACCTTCCAATCCAGCAAAGTTGGGCTTTTGACAATGTTGCCAGTTTGGGCCATTTATCGCAAATTGGGCTGCTCTTTTGGGGCATAATTTGGCAGCCCTCCAATCCCTCAAGGTTTGGCTTTTGACACTGTAGCCATTTTGGGCCATTTATCGCAAATTGGGCTACTATTTTGGGGCCTAATATGGCAACCCTCGAATCCAGCAAGGTTGGGCCATTGACAGTGTTGCCAGTTTGGGGCATTTATCGAAAATTGGGCTCCTCTTTTGGGGCATAATAGGGCATCCTTCCAATCCAGCAAAGTTGGGCTTTTGACAGTGTTGCCATTTGGGGCCATTTATCGCGAATTGGGCTACTCTTTTGGGGCCTAATCTGGCAACCTTCCAATCCTACAAGGTTGGGCTTTTGACACTGTAGCCAGTTTGGGCCATTTATCGCAAATTGGGCTACTATTTTGGGGCCTATATGGCAACCCTCGAATCCAGCAAGGTTGGGCCATTGACAGTGTTGCCAGTTTGGGCCATTTATCTCGAATTGGGCTCCGTTTTGGGGCATAACAGGGCAACCTTCCAATCCAGCAAAGTTGGGCTTTTGACAGTGTTGCCAGTTTGGGCCATTTATCGCAAATTGGGCTACTCTTTTGGGGCCTAATCTGGCAACCCTGAGTGGACCTGCAGTTTTGAAGTAAGACAAAAGCCTAACCATATCGGATTGGTGGGTCGCCAAGCCCCAAAAGATTAGCCAAATTTGCGATAAATCGCGCAAACTGGCAACACTGGAGAGCATCACAGAACATCCAAGTGTTGTAAACTCTCAAAAATCAGAAACGATTTTGGCCATGCCGACTCTCCTAAGCTGATTAATTATTTACACATATGCCCCTGTCTAAATAAAACTAATTTATTAAAAACATGTTTTCTCCCTTATCTATTTACAGAGGTACAAGAGTCTCCCTCCTACGAAAAACATTTTTCTCCCCTGCACAGATGCACGCAAACCGGCAGGAGGTTCGACCTCCTACACCCTCTTCTCACTCGCTTTAGCACATGGAGCAATAAATTCGTCTTTAACGTGACTACTAGAATTAGTCTTCGGTTTTATTATTAATTTTTTTCCCTCCCATATTCCTTTCTCTTTGTAGAGTCTTTGGCCTTCTGAGTGCATATTTTCTTCTTCCATGTTTCCCTTTCTCCCTAAAGTCGAACCTCAATCGTAAATTATAAAGCGAACATATTTAATCTATTCTAGGGCGAAGTTGAAGGCTCACTATGGCCTGTTATAATTAATTTTTTTCTTTTTTATACGGCGGATCGACAATCTGGAAGTGCTGTGATTCCCATATGTCTGGCACCCTGGATTTCCAGAGCAATGTCCAAAAGCAAAAGGGCGAAAAAACCAAATTTTCTGCCAAACTATTGACCTTACGAAAAAAAAGATCGAAGTAAACCCATCTTAATTTTGAGCGAGGAATCGATTGGCACCAATAATTTTTAGATTCGACATACAGGGTGCTCCAAAGCGACCCTAACTTCGTTTTTTTGAATACGAACCCTGTGTTTTGACGACGGAAATCGATTTTACGCTTAATTGTCAGTAAATTTTACTTAAAACTCTTTTTGATAGGACCACACGTTGCCGGAAAAAAACCAAATTTTAGATTAAAATACTCACTGTAGCTCGTGTACATTCGTGGATCCGAATTTTGGACCCAAGAACAGACCCATGGAAAGGAAAAGACCAAGTAGGCAACAATGGACTTCATCGTCGTCGACGCCAACGCCATCCTGAAAAAGAAGCGAAATTTTTATTAAATCCACAGTTCAAACTATTTTGGAAAACATGAAAACCTAATTTTCCGATTATCAAATTATGCCAAGCAGATATCATATGAGTCAAAGGTGAGTGGGGAAGGGCCCTAATCAATACCATGATTGCTATAACCTCAAGGAAAAAGAAATAGAAGCCAAGAACACGTACGTTAATTAAGAAAATAAATTACAATTAAGAGTTTAAAATATGTGGAAGTAATTATAAAACGGCAAGTAGGTAATGTTTAAAATAAAATACACATTTTTATGGCGATCTCAAATATTTTATAGATGGAATCCGAAGGGAGGAATTCGATTTTTTATAAATAATTCTTTTAACCCGAATGATTCATTTTTCATCACATTTTGTAGCTTTTAGGCCTTAAGTTTGAGCCTTCCTCTTCCCTCTTCGCACCATCAAGGTTCCAAACGTGGAATGTTTTTAAGATGACATAATTTTAGGTTTATCGCCTTTTTAGTTAATTGATTTCTTCAAAATGCGTCTGGAAAAATATAGGGTTAAGTAGTCAATTTTGAGTATATCATTCAATAGACAGCACTATCACCCCAAAAGTATTTTCCACTTTTTGGGCACTAAAAATGGTCGGAAATTTTTTTTTGAAAAGCGATTTCTCATTCTTTTGGAAAACTACGAGCTGCTTAGGAAGCAGTTTTTGCGAAAAAAATTTCCCTCGGAAAAATATTAAATGCAATTTTTAACCAAAACTTTAATTTTGAAAAAACAGATTGTCATCTTATAGGTTTTGACGAGCTGATTTCAAATATGCTAATTTTAAGACGATCGGATGAATAGATTCGTCGGAAAAGAGGTTTTTAGGCTTAGATTCAATAGAAAAAGGTAAACAGCGATATCGCATGGGAGGCTATTTATATTTTATAAAATGGATAAAGCATGAAAATTATTATTCTATCGTAGTTTGTCGTTTTCATTACAATTAGTTCGTTCATGCGACTTGCACATTTGTTTCGTTATATCAGAAAATTACTTTTTCGCGTTATTAAATGGTGTACGACAATTTTAACGAGCAATCAATTTCCATCTGACGCTTTATAAAAGTTTTCTTTTTTTCAACATTTGCAAATACCCTCTAACAATAAAAAAAGGAAATTTCGTTCTTTTTTCAGCTGGAATGGGCCCAGAAAAAAAACGTTCACAAACCGATGGGAGCGGTTAATAACGGTTTTGTCACGATTTCTAATTTATAGGTGGAAAATAATAAAAGTGTCAGATTTTTACGAGGTTTTTAAAAAGCGGGGGCTGTTTTATCCAGGACTTTTAATACTTCCTTTTTTAAAAATAATAACGCACTTGGCAGTTGGCACTCGCTCAAACGCTCATTCAGAAACCACCGCCATTCTTATCAAAGAGAATTTTCCTAAAAAGAATGGAACAAAAAAACGAATTTCAACATCCAAAGTTTTAGGCCAAGATAAAACGACAAGCTAAAAAATTTTTAACCCACAGAAAAAGCACTTCGAAATTTACACCTTAAAGGTGTAGAAAATAAATGTTTTATTAAGTTTAAAACTAATGAGTCACGTAGGTGGGTTCTCAAGATAACCCAAATCTAAAATTTGAAGATAAACTCGTTACAAATATGGTAAAATTAGGCAAGTAGACACATCTTGGAAGATAAGATTTCAAAAGAAAAATTTCAAGAGGGGCCGTGTAGCGCCTGTCTTATCTCAGCGAGGGCGTGGAAACCCTCCCTCCCCCACTCATTCAACTCGTCTCTGATTCGTTTAAAAACCCGCGTGATTCAAAACTTATTGAAAATGTATTTCAATGATTACTAAAGATTGAATCAGCCGAACTAATTCAAAATTTGCAATCCAATCTTTTTCACTATGTGGAGCGCTTTAAACTAAAAAAAGGTTCAAACAATTTTTTAACTTTCTCAAAGAGAATATTGTAATACCGTCGGATTCGGGTTTTTGGGGAAGGGTCTTCCAGACCCCCTAGGGTCAAACTGACTTTTGATCTTTGTCGGACATGACTTTGTCTGTGTTGCCGGCCGTCCGTCCGTCGCCTTTTTTCCGGAACACTTCACGGCCACAATTTTCATCCGATTTTCACGAAATTTTCACACAATCTTCCTTTCGTGGTTATCTTGAAAGTGGCGAAAGCGATTTTTAAAATTCGACAAAATGGCGGAGATATGTCTAAAGTTTGCAAAAATGTGCTACGGGCTTTCTACCGGTCCGATCTTCACCAAATTTTAACCAAATAATCTTCACGTGATCCCGATTAAATTTTATTAACTAATTAGGTAATTAATTATGTAATTAGGTAATTATGACTAATTAACTTAAATTTCCCATTTTCATAAAATTATCACCAAATTCAAGTTATGATTGCAAAAAAAAATTTTTTTTTCAAAAATTAATTAATTAATTAACTAATTAGGTAATTATATTGAGTTTGAGTGAAATTAGTCCCATTTTCATAAAATTATCACCAAATTCGAGTTATGATTGAAAAATTTTTTCAAAAATTATTTAATTAATTAATTAACTAATTAGGTAATTATAATGTGTTTAAGTGAAATTAGTCCCATTTTCACAAAATTATCACCAAATTCAAGTTATGACTGAAAAAAATTTTTTTCTATAAATTAATTAATTAAATAATTATAATGTGTTTGGGTGAAATTTTTGGATCCCCCGAAATCTGTAGACCTTTGAGAAAGTTCGTGTCTCTGGGCAAGCTCCAGGACCAATACTTTTAAATATAAAGATTAAATAATATTACAATAAGTTTAGTGGAATGCGCAGATAAAGGAATAAGCTTCATTTAAAAAAAAGTTCGGTCCAGATCGGATCATTTTTCAATGAGCAATCATTGAAAAACTGTCTTCACGGCCCCTTAACCAGTCATTTTTCATTATTATACCTCTTTCGCTTCAGAGATTGGAAAATTTTTCCCCATAGAGCGATTAAAAGAGGTTCATGCCCGAGACAAAACGCTCGGAATTGCGGCACCAGTTATGTAAAAAAAAATGTCACTCCCAGATAACGGTTTTTTCCTTTTAAATATTCAAGCGAGATGATCGTCATGAAATAAAAAGGATGTTTAATTTCCGTCGCGATTTGGTCTTTTTTCTCTCTTTTCAGTGAAATTGAACACAATTGTCAAGGGCGTTTTTAAGCATGCATTTCCTTTATTACAAAATGATACGAGTTACGAAGCACTTTTTGACCAAATCGAGGTTTTCTGAAGAAACTGCAAGATTTGAGAGGTGACAAGGTGGATTCCGTTGAAGTCATCGGTGCCTTTATTGCTTAATAAGGAAAACCGAGAAAAATGATCTTTTCCTCCATTTTTCTAGCTCTGATATGATTGCTATTCAAATAGGTAGGTTCATAGAATTTCAAACAAGTACAAAAGTTCACCAATTTCTAGATATAAAAGTTGAAATCGATTCACTAATAAAATTGTTTGCGTTTTGATTTTTATGGCTCAACATCTGCTGGTCGATTAATAGAATTGAATTGATAAGTGTTTCGTCACCAACAGAAAAGGATGACCTTCGGATTACTGGGAAGTGGAGACAATTTTCGTAAAAATTGACGCTTATATGGAAATCTGCATTTTTTCATTTCGAAAAAGTCTCTTCTAACCAATTTTATCGGCACATTTAAAGCTAAAATGGCTAAAATATACTTAGTAGGCAGGGGCGGATCGGCCGTTTTCGGCCCACCGGGCGCATCCACTAGACCAGCCTTTTCCCCTCCAAATATTCCCCAAAAATTTAGTTTTTCTTCTCTTTCTGAACATATTTTAACGCTAATTTTCATCAAAAACCTTAAAATCTACATTTTAAGGGCCAATTTTTCTTTAAAAACCCTCAAAATCAAAGTTTTAAGAGCCTTTTTTCGTCAAAAACCTTAAAATTGACATTCTAAGAGCGAATATTTTTTCAAAATCAACATTTGTAAAGCTTAATTTTCTTCTAAAAACCTCAAAATCAAAGTTTTAAGAGACATTTTTCGTCAGAAACCTCAAAATGAAAGTTTCAAGAGCCCAATTTTCGTCCATAAACCTCAAAATAAAAGTTTTAAAAGCCTTTTTTCGTCGAAAATCTCAAAATCAAGGTTTTAAGAGCCAAATTTTCTTCAAAAACCTTAAAATTGACATTTTAAGAGCAAATTTTTCTTCAAAAACCTCAAAATCAAAGGTTAAAGAGCCAAATTTTCGTCAAAATCTCGACCAAAAAATAACTCTTAAAACCTCGATTTCGAAGTTTTTCGACGGGAAATTTACTCTTAAAACCTCGATTTCGAAGTTTTTCGACGAAAAATTAACTCTTAGAACTTCGATTTGAAGTTTTTCGACGAAAAATTAACTCTTAGAACCTCGATTTGAAGTTTTTCGACGAAAAATTAACTCTTAGAACCTCGATTTCAAAGTTTTTCGACGAAAAATTAACACTTAAAACCTCGATTTCGAAGTTTTTCGACGAAAAATTAACTCTTAAAACCTCGATTTTCCCTTGAATAGCCCAGGCCACTGTGAAATGTTTCAGTACCTCGAATTTTTTGCTCTTTCAGCTTTTTTTTGCTCCTATTTTAGTTTTAAAAAAAAATTGGCCCTCACCGGCCCTCGAGGGTAGCGGCCCACCGAGCGATCGCTCGGTAGCCCGGTGGCCCGATCCGCCCCTGTTAGTAGGCGCTTATTGCTAAACCCTCGTCATTTTGACGACTACTTTTTCTTAGGATTTAGGGAACTGGCAAATATTTTACGTTACTTATTAGATTTAACCGACTTTTTTAAGTGGACACCCTCAAAAACTCAAAAAATGGTCATTTTTCGCGCTTTTAAAGGGTATGCTCATGGAAAAAATCTTAAAACTAACTTCGTGATCCTCACCCCAAAAAACATGGGAAAATCGTAGTTTTGTCTGTAATTTTTCTCACTGAAATTTTTCACTATGACAATCGCCATCTGCTTTTTTCCCTTTAAAACTTGTGAAAGGACTCATTGAACAAAATGGACTCCACTTTTTCGTCATAAACTTCAAACACGGAATGTGAAAATAATAAAAGTTAGAAAAAAAAATAAAAGTTGGAAAACGTTAAAAATCCGGTGTCGTGGTGGAGGTCGGTGAAGAAAAAATTAGCGGACCAATAATTGATGGGAGTCCCAGCTGTGGGGTCGCTTCCCTGTGAAAGGTTTCCGTTTAGTCGGTATAATAGTGGATCTTGTAAACGTTAAAGAAGGCGGCGAGAGATAGGTCACTGATCTCTCCCAGTTACATAACTGTTTCAAATGCACTTAAGAAATAATGTTCTAGGTATTCCGCGACAAAAAACAAACGTACGACCAAACAATCTAATAAAAAGTCAAGTCTGGTCTGGTAGCTATGGAACTGGAACCCCCAAAACGTGAACATTCTCAAAAAAAGTTAAAAACGCTGGTTCGACCAGAATCTTCCTAAGGTCTCACCCTGTACATATATGGTGAAAAGTTTTCTAGAATTTATACCGAGGTTGCAAAATTTGAAACATTTTAACCATTGGCAAGCACTGTATGAAGCTTAAGAATCATCAAAATAAAAATATCGAATTTAGGTGTATTTATTTATTGGTAAAAGTAAATAAACACTTGGGAGCAAGTGTACCCCACCTGGCAGGCCACTTGAAAGCAAGATTGTCGAGTCAAGTTTGATTATGAAACGTTATCAGGAAAACTGAGACTCCTCTCGACCCGAAAAAAAAAGTTCAGCCACTCGTTTTTCGGGCTTCTCACCCTTTTAACAAGATACCTTTACGACAAATAGGGCCCTTTTCAGCTTGATTTTTGATCCTTTTTGGACACTAGCGGCCCTTTTAGCCAGAATACCATTCCTTTACGACAAATAGGGCCCTTTTTAGCTTGGTTTTTGATCCTTTTTGGACACTATGGGCCCTTTTAGGTTCATTTTAGACCCTTTTTGGACACTAGCGGCCCTTTTAGCAAGAATACCATTCCTTTACGACAAATAGGGCCATTTTAAGCTACATTTTTGATCCTTTTTGGACACTAGGGGACCTTTTCAGCTTGGCTTTTGATCCTTTTTGGACACTAGGGGCCCTTTTTAGCTTCATTTGATATCCTTTTTGGACACTAAGGGCCCTTTTAGCTAAGAGTGCCATTCCTTTACTACAAATAGGGCTCTTTTTAGCTTGGTTTTTGATCCTTTTTGGACACTATGGGCCCTTTTTAGCTTCATTTTAGACCCTTTTTGGACACTAGGGGACCTTTTTAGCTTGGTTTTTGATCCTTTTTGGACACTAGGGGCCCTTTTAGCGAGAGTACTATTCCTTTACGACAAATAGGGCCCTTTTAGCTTGGTTTTTGATCCTTTTTGGATACTAGGGGCCCTTTTAACTAGAATATCATTCCTTTAGGACTATTAGGGCCCTTTTAGCTTAATTTTTGACCCTTTTTGGACTCCAGGGGCCCTTTTTAGCTTAGTTTTTGATCCTTTTTGGACACTAGGGGCCCATTTTAGCTTGGTTTTTGATATTTTTTGGACACTAGGGGCCCCTTCAACTAAACTACTATTCCTTTTTTACTAATAGGGCCCTTTTTAGCTTGGTTTTTGATCCTTTTTGGACACTATGGGCCCTTTTAGGTTCATTTTAGACCCTTTTTGGACACTAGCGGCCCTTTTAGCAAGAATACCATTCCTTTACGACAAATAGGGCCATTTTAAGCTACATTTTTGATCCTTTTTGGACACTAGGGGACCTTTTCAGCTTGGCTTTTGATCCTTTTTGGACACTAGGGGACCTTTTTAGCTTGGTTTTTGATCCTTTTTGGACACTACGGGCCCTTTTAGCGAGAGTACTATTCCTTTACGACAAATAGGGCCCTTTTAGCTTGGTTTTTGATCCTTTTTGGATACTAGGGGCCCTTTTAACTAGAATATCATTCCCTATTAGGGCCCTTTTAGCTTAATTTTTGACCCTTTTTGGACTCCAGGGGCCCTTTTTAGCTTAGTTTTTGATCCTTTTTGGACACTAGGGGCCCATTTTAGCTTGGTTTTTGATATTTTTTGGACACTAGGGGCCCCTTCAACTAAACTACTATTCCTTTTTTACTAATAGGGCCCTTTTTAGCTTGGTTTTTGATCCTTTTTGGACACTAGGGGCCCTTTTAGCGAGAGTACTATTCCTTTACGACAAATAGGGCCCTTTTAGCTTGGTTTTTGATCCTTTTTGGATACTAGGGGCCCTTTTAACTAGAATATCATTCCTTTAGGACTATTAGGGCCCTTTTAGCTTAATTTTTGACCCTTTTTGGACTCCAGGGGCCCTTTTTAGCTTAGTTTTTGATCCTTTTTGGACACTAGGGGCCCATTTTAGCTTGGTTTTTGATATTTTTTGGACACTAGGGGCCCCTTCAACTAAACTACTATTCCTTTTTTACTAATAGGGCCCTTTTTAGCTTGGTTTTTGATCCTTTTTGGACACTATGGGCCCTTTTAGGTTCATTTTAGACCCTTTTTGGACACTAGCGGCCCTTTTAGCAAGAATACCATTCCTTTACGACAAATAGGGCCATTTTAAGCTACATTTTTGATCCTTTTTGGACACTAGGGGACCTTTTCAGCTTGGCTTTTGATCCTTTTTGGACACTAGGGGACCTTTTTAGCTTGGTTTTTGATCCTTTTTGGACACTACGGGCCCTTTTAGCGAGAGTACTATTCCTTTACGACAAATAGGGCCCTTTTAGCTTGGTTTTTGATCCTTTTGGATACTAGGGGCCCTTTTAACTAGAATATCATTCCCTATTAGGGCCCTTTTAGCTTAATTTTTGACCCTTTTTGGACTCCAGGGGCCCTTTTTAGCTTAGTTTTTGATCCTTTTTGGACACTAGGGGCCCATTTTAGCTTGGTTTTTGATATTTTTTGGACACTAGGGGCCCCTTCAACTAAACTACTATTCCTTTTTTACTAATAGGGCCCTTTTTAGCTTGGTTTTTGATCCTTTTTGGACACTACCCTAGGGGCCCTTTTTAGCTTGGTTTTTGATATTTTTTGGATACTAGGGGCCCTTTATCTAGTTTTTTTCTATTACGACTACCTTTTTTAGCTTGATTTTTGATCCTTTTCTGGACACTTTGGAAGTCTGAATTGAACGAATTTTTGACGATCTAAATAAATTTAAAATTCGCTTCAAAATAAATAATCCCAGGTGCGTAACTTGCATTTTAAAGGGAATTATTTTGAAGTGAAAGCTATTTCGTGAAAGTCTTCCAACTTAAGTCTCGTAAAGGTCTCGGACTCTTTCGTCATAGTTGTTGCGTCGACATTTTTCATTGGTGCAAACCGTTTTGTTAATTATGTAGTTGAGGTTTTCGGCGGATTTTGGTATTTTTGAATGGGTCAAGGCGAATCCATTGTCGCTGTTCTACTTCGTGACAGGATTCTTACAATTTTAATTCGAATTTATTTTCTTGTTTTCATTTTGAAATACGAATCAATTGAAACCTCATATTTATTGCTATGGCATTCCTAATCTTATATTTCCGATTAAGCAATTTTTTGTATTTATTCCATAAATTCTTTGATATTCTAACTTCCTGAGGGCCATGTTTCATGTAATTTTCAACTCTAAATTTTTCAAGGAATGAGGCCAAAGTATTTTATGATCAATAAAAAAAGTTTTATTGAGCGAAATGTTAACTTTTATAATGTAAACGATCATTTCGTAATAGGTGACGATTTTTTTTTTCGGTTAAACGTCCCAAAATCCTACTCAAAAACTAGTTTTATTGCGTAAATCTGGAGGTGTACCTCCCCAATTCTTGGCCCACAGGCCCCAAAAAGAAAGCTAATTATCACTTTTATTTATAATATGAAAAAAAATCTACCTAAAAGCTCCCCAAGTATACAAAAAGTATCAAAACAAAAGCTAAAAAGGCTCCATTTTCCTAAAGGAAACGAAATCTTAGATAAAAGGGCCCTTAGTGGCTAAAAAGGGCCAAAAATCAAGCTGAAAAGGGCCTTATTTGTCATAAAGGTTAAAAGGTCCCATAGTGTCTAAAAGGATCAAAACTATTGACCGTGAACGATTGCTGATATTTTGAAAATTTTTAATCTTTCGTTTTATAATTGATTTAAACGAGGTTAGTAGATTAGAAGGTCTGTTAATCTCAAGGATTAAATCATAAATTCCTACGATAATAAAAAATGTATTGTGATTCGATAATTAAATTACTTAAAAAACGAGGGAATCAAATTGCGAGGTTATGAAAAAAAGAAACAAAAAACGTTTATCTGTTTTCATGAGAACAATAGTTCCAAGCATGGATGAGAAACCCGTCGTTCCGTAAAAAAACACAACCTTCCGAACGATGGGAAATTCGCACGCTCTTTTTTCCACAAGTTTCTAGCCCCGAGGTCCTGATTATTGCCAAAGACAATTTTCATCCTTCCCCGACTGGATAAACGAAACCTGTTGTAATTTTTGCTCTCATCTGAAGAAGGTAAAATTCGAAGGTTGAAAGTTAACAATCTGAAAGTTACAAATTGAGAGGAATAATCATATTCCAAGTCCTTGGAAGGATCAAAAATCAAGCTAAAAAGGGCCCTATTTGTCATAAAGGAATAGTAATCTAGTTAAAAGGGCCCCTAGTGCCTAAAAAGAAAAAAAAATCAAGCTGAAAAGGCCCTATTAATCATAAAGGAATAGAATTCTAGTTAAAAGGGCCCCTAGTGTCCAAAAAGGATCAAAAATCAAGCTAAAAAGGGCCCTATTAATCATAAAGGAATAGTATTCTAGTTAAAAGGGCCCCTAGTGCCTAAAAAGAATAAAAAATCAAGCTAAAAAGGGCCCTATTAATCATAAAGGAATAGAATTCTAGTTAAAAGGGCCCCTAGTGTCCAAAAAGGAACAAAAATCAAGCTAAAAAGGGCCCTATTAATCATAAAGGAATAGTATTCTAGTTAAAAGGGCCACTAATGCCTAAAAAGAATAAAAAATCAAGCTAAAAAGGGCCCTATTAATCATAAAGGAATAGAATTCTAGTTAAAAGGGCCCCTAGTGTCCAAAAAGGATAAAAAATCAAGCTAAAAAGGGCCCTATTAATCACAAAGGAATAGTATTCTAGTTAAAAGGGCAGATAGTGCCTAAAAAGAATAAAAAATCAAGCTAAAAAGGGCCCTATTAATCATAAAGGAATAGTATTCTAGTTAAAAGGGCCCCTAGTGCCAAAAAAGAATAAAAAATCAAGCTAAAAAGGGCCCTATTAATCACAAAGGAATAGTATTCTAGTTAAAAGGGCAGATAGTGCCTAAAAAGAGTAAAAAATCAAGCTAAAAAGGGCCCTATTAATCATAAAGGAATAGAATTCTAGTTAAAAGGGCCCCTAGTGGCCAAAAAGGATCAAAAATCAAGCTAAAAAGGGCCCTATTAATCATAAAGGAATAGAATTCTAGTTAAAAGGGCCCCTAGTGTCCAAAAAGGATCAAAAATCAAGCTGAAAAGGGCCCTATTAATCATAAAGGAATAGTATTCTAGTTAAAAGGGCCCCTAGTGCCTAAAAAGAATCAAAAACCAAGCTAACAAGGGCCCTGTTAGTCATAAAGGAATAGTATTCTAGTTAAAAGGGCCCCTAGTGCCTAAAAAAGATCGAAAATCAAGCTAAAAGACAAAAGAGATTCTTTTCGAAATTCTGTAGAAATCGCAACATTTTTACTGTTCAAAGGGTCTAGACAGTTTCGGAAAGATTTCATGATGACGTAATAGTTTAACAAATAAAAAAACAAATTGGACGCCTCTCTTCAAATTAGCGTCTGGTGGTCATTTGGTATTCATATCGGAAGAAATTAATAAAAAGAGATCAATTTTTAAAACCGTAAATGGACAGATTGGAGAAAGCCTCCAGGATCAGTACTTATGCAACAAATTTCGACTTCCCATAATCGTTGCCGGTGAGAATTTCTCCACTTAGTGCATATAATAAAAAAAAATTACAAGCTTGATCCATTGTGAGATAATAATTATACTACATGTTCAGTTAAAAGTTCGTTTAGGGTTATAAAACCGACGAAAATGTTCACTGACACCGTTTTTCTTCCTGTTCTTCATTTGGTAGGTTTGCGGTTCACTCAGGTTCCTCCTCCAAAGGAAGTAAACAACATAACTTCCTTATTTTCGATTTATTGAAACAATTTGGTTTCATAGGTTAAGTAAGGGCATTCAATGGACAACCTCATAGGGTAGGGGAGGTGATGAGGGTATGGGAAGTGATGGGAGGGTAGGGGAGGAGATAGGAGGGTGGTGGAGGTGATGGGAGGGTAGGGTGTGGAGATGGGAGGGTAGGGGTGGTGATGGGAGGGTAGGGAGGATATGGGAGGGTGTGGAGGTGATGGGAGGGTAGGGTGTGGAGATGGGAGGGTAGGGGTGGTGATGGGAGGGTAGGGGAGGAGATGGGTGGGGATAGGATAAAAGGGGAGGAGATGGGAGGGTATAGGTGGGAAGGGGAGGGTAGGTAAGGGTAGGAAAGGTGATGGGAGGGTAAGGGAGGAGATAGGAGGGTAGTGGAGGTGATGGGAGAGTAGGGGAGGTGATGGGAGGAGGTAGGGGACCTGATGGGAGGAGGTAGGGGAGGTGATGGGAGGAGGTAGGGGAGGTAATGGGAGGAGGTAGTGGAGGTGATGGGAGGAGGTAGGGGATGTGATGGGAGGAGGTAGGGGAGGTGATGAGAGGAGGTAGGGGAGGTTATGGGAGGGTAGGGAAGGAGATGTAGGGCATGGAAGGAGATGGGAGGGTAAAGGAGGAGATGGGAGGGTAGTGGAGGTGATGGGAGAGTAGGGGGAGGTGATGGGAGGAGGTAGGGGAGGTGATGGGAGGAGGGTAGGGAGGTGAGGGAGAGTTGGGGAGGTGATGGGAGGATGTAGGGGAGGTGGTAGGGGAGGTGATGGGAGGATGTAGGGGAGGTGATGGGAGGAGGTAGGGGAGGTGATGGGAGGGTAGGGAAGGATATGTAGGGTAGGGAAGGAGATGGAGGGTATAGGAAGAAAGGGGAGGATATGGGAGGGTAGGGGAGGTGAATGGAGGATGGTGGGAGGTATTTGAATGTTGATGGGATATGGGAGAGGTGGGAAGAGGGACTAGGAGGGTTGTGGAGTGTCGGGAGAGAAAGGGGTATGTCCAGAAGGTTATAGCCTTTTTTTTCGCATGCATTCGCAATATTGTGTTTCCCGCAATCCTGGTCTTCAATTCTTTAGATTTCCGCGGTTTGGCGATATTTTCAAGTTGATTTTCGCACAGATTTTGACGTTTTTGGGCCAATAAAGGATGAAATTAACTTATCATTGTCCACGTTTTAATTTAATACCCTTTCAAGGTAACGACGGTGAACTCCGGACGAAGCGAGAATACTTTTTTAATTTGCGTCCGATCTCGAAGTTGAGAAAATCGTTGAAGCGTTCATGTAACCGGCCGGTTAAATGATTTCTATGTAGAGAAAGAAAGGGTCGTGAGCTCGAGTTAATTGAGGCGAAATTGGCTTTACTCCTTCTGAAGTAGGTCCCACAGCCGCGCCCTGAGGATCGAATATAAAAATATCTAGGACGCCGTTTTATATCCAAACTGCAGCACTTGAAACCTCCTAAAAATTATCCATTCCGTACAAAAAAACGAAGAGAAAAAAGTGAAAACGTTTTAAATTACTCGAGTGAGAACCTTCAAGTGTAAGCTCAAGTTCAAATAGATAAGAAAAGAAGCCGTGAGATAAGAAACGATGCGTGAAAGTGTTTAATTGCCAGACATTAACTCGAGTTACAGCCTAGTTATTTTCCGCGGATATTCTTTTCGTTCTAGTAGAAAAAATCCTAGACAAAATACCCCAATATTGACAATTGAAGGGCCAGGGGGAAAAAAGATGAAAGTCACTTTTTCGACGATTTTGGGATATTAGCTCTTTCTAGAGGCTATGAAGGAGTACTATCATCTGGTAGAACGACAAGGGGGAAAAAGATGAGAATCGTCCATGTGCATGAAAAGATTCGGGGGAATATAGATGAATGTTGCTACTTCAAAAATTTTCATCAACTTGGATTCGATTAAGAAAAACTGAAGGACAATAATGAGAAAGATCGTGTCTTCCTCTGAATTCGAAGAGGGCACGTACGAATAATAACTGGTCCGAGTAATATTCTCTACGTGGATCAATTCTCAGCGAATTGTTCTGATTACACGATAATTTAACGGACCGTAACATTTTTTTTTTAATTTTAAAATAGAACTTAGCCGTCAGTCACTTTATCCGTGAAATATAAGGAGTTGGGGGGAGAAAACGTGGCTCTTTAAAAATAACATCTGGAAACCTTAAGTAACTAACAAGGCACTTTTTTTGTAGCTTAACGGCTTCAATTAGGCAATTTCTCTCCCACTAAACACCTAATTAAAAAACTTTTTTTCGGAATTGAGGGTCCCCAACTCCACTTTAAGTGTAGATTGTCGAGTTAATCTAAAATATGAAGATGGGATAGAAATTAAGAAAAAAAAATTAAATTTCGTCGAGTCGCTCCGCTCAATCCACTTAAAACCATCGATCTATCCTTAGGTCGGCCCTACATCCATCCTTAGGTCGGCCCTTCATCTATCCTTAGGTCGGCCTTACATCCATCCTTAGGTCGCCTCTATATTCATCCTTAGGTCGGCCCTACATCCATCCTTAGGTTGGGCGAAAATCCATCCTTAGGTCGACCCTTCATCTATCCTTAGGTCGGCCCTACATCCATCCTTAGGTCGGCCCTACGTCCATCCTTAGGTCGGCCCTACATCCATCCTTAGGTCGGCCCTATATCCATCCTTAGGTTGGCCCAACATCCATCCTTAGGTCGGCCCTACATCCATCCTTAGGTCGGTCCTACATCCTTCTTTAGGTCGGCCCTTCATCTATCCTTAGGTCGGCCTTACATCCATCCTTAGGTCGCCTCTATATTCATCCTTAGGTCGGCCCTACATCCATCCTTAGGTTGGGCGAAAATCCATCCTTAGATCGACCCTTCATCTATCCTTAGGTCGGCCCTACATCCATCCTTAGGTCGGCCCTACATCCATCCTTAGGTCGGCCCTACATCCTTCTTTAGGTCGGCCCTTCATCTATCCTTAGGTCGGCCTTACATCCATCCTTAGGTCGCCTCTATATTCATCCTTAGGTCGGCCCTACATCCATCCTTAGGTTGTGCCAAAATCCATCCTTAGGTCGGCCCTACATCCATCCTTAGGTCGGCCCTACATCCATCCTTAGGTCGGCCCTACATCCATCCTTAGGTCGGTCCTAAAATCCCATCTTTAGGTCGGCCCTAAATCCATCCTTAGGTGGTCCTACATCCATCCTTAGGTCGGCCCTACATCCATCCTTAGTAGTGCCAAAATCCATCCTTAGGTCGGCCCTACATCCATCCTTAGTTCGGTCCTACATCGATCTTTAGGTCGGCCCTACATCCATCCTTAGGTCGGTCCTACATCCATCCTTAGGTCGGCCCTACATCCATCCTTAGGTCGGCCCTACATCCATCCTTAGGTCGGCCCTATATCCATCCTTAGGTCGGCCAAACATCCATCCTTAGGTCGGCCCTACATCCATCCTTAGGTCGGTCCTACATCCTTCTTTAGGTCGGCCCTTCATCTATCCTTAGGTCGGCCTTACATCCATCCTTAGGTCGCCTCTATATTCATCCTTAGGTCGGCCCTACATCCATCCTTAGGTTGTGCCAAAATCCATCCTTAGGTCGGCCCTACATCCATCCTTAGGTTGTGCCAAAATCCATCCTTAGGTCGGCCCTAAATCCATCCTTAGGTCGGTCCTACATCCATCTTTAGGTCGGCCCTACATCCATCCTTAGGTTGTGCCAAAATCCATCCTTAGGTCGGCCCTACATCCATCCTTAGTTCGGTCCTACATCGATCTTTAGGTCGGCCGTACATCCATCCTTAGGTCGGTCCTACATCCATCTTTAGGTCGGCCCTACATCCATCCTTAGGTCGGCCCTACATCCATCCTTAGGTCGGCATCGAACTACATCCACCCGTAGTTCAAATATATGAATGGCAAAGATAGGACAGACAGAACAAAAGCAAAAGATTAAATTTCGTCGCTCAATCCACTTGAAACCGATTAAAATCTGAGATGACTCAAGCCACGAGGTGCGTCACGTTTTCGTAAAGAGGTTTTCAAAGGTGCTCTGATCATCATGAATCACTTGAGGTGGAATGAAACAAAAAATGAGTTTAACGGAATTGTTCTTTTAATTTTTTCATACGGAGTAGCCAGCAAGAGGAGGGTCAATGACAGCATCTTTTGATTCTGTAGTCAGAATGAGAAAAAAGAACGATCGTCCGAATGCAATTACGTTACGTCAAATCGATTTGTTTTCGAAGGCTTATCGTCTTTCGTAAATCTGCCAAATTAGAAGCTCTGGAGGCTTGAAAGATGAGTCGGAACTTTGGTAGCTCGAGGGGCGGAGTGGATCGAGATGGATCGGTTCAGGCGCCCAAAGAAGACTTGAGTTAAGAGATCGCCTGACGTTTCCAACTAAAGGGTTCGCTAAGTGGACTCCAGAATCAAGAAAAACGGTAAACCTATTTCCAGTCCCATTTACTTCCATGTCAAAACGTTTAAAATAACAGGCAATGGAATTTTTAACCTTTTATTAAGCGATAATGTCAATTTGATCCTAGAGATCAATCCAGGCTCTCTATAAAAACCAGGTTTTCATCGCTTTTTTATCATTCGGACGGATAAATTAAAACTTTATTCTAAGATTACAAGAAATGAAGAAAAAAAAAATTTATGGATGTGTTAGGTAGTTGAGATTCTTGCCCTTTATGAGTCCAGCTACACCTGACATGTTTAATAATTCATAAAAATCGAACGGTATATTGAGAAGTGCGTTTTTGAAAAATGCGCTTTGATTAATAAAACTTCGCTTTTGAAAATCCTTCAAATTTCCAGGATGGAAATAGCGCGACCCGTTGTCTTGCTCTTGTAGCTGCATAATTTATTGAAAGAGTACATTTGGCTTAAGACGTTCCGGCGATTGGAAACGTGCAATAAAATAAAACTCTTCCGGGATTTTAATGCGACAATAAAAGAGTTGGATATAATAGAAATGACACTCTAGGTAATAGTACAGGTTCAACTAACTCATTATATGACTTATACACGGACAATTAACGGTCTCTTAATATATTCTCAAGAAACTCTCTCACTATTGTTTGGACACATGCAATATTCATGAGTATTAAATTTCCGAGTGGGCCCATCTTTACGAACATGAGGATCGAAATGAAATAAACAAAGAGTATAAGTCAAAATAAAGAGGTTTCAAAAAATGTGAAAGCTTTTTGGCGTAGAGGGAAGAAAAACGTAAAAGATGATTGGGTTTGGCAGAAACCATCTTTTCAGCTTCAAAAACGTGTTTAACTTAGGTCGGCCCTATATCTATCCTAAGGTCGGCCCTACATCTATCCATAGGTCGCCTCTATATTCATCCTTAGGTCGCCTCTATATTCATCCTTAGGTCGCCTCTATATTCATCCTTAGGTCGCCTCTATATTCATCCTTAGGTCGCCTCTATATCCATCCTTAGGTCGCCTCTATATTCATCCTTAGGTCGCCTCTATATTCATCCTTAGGTCGCCTCTATATTCATCCTTAGGTCGCCTCTATATTCATCCTTAGGTCGCCTCCATATTCATCCTTAGGTCGCCTCCATATTCATCCTTAGGTCGCCTCTATATTCATCCTTAGGTCGCCTCCATATTCATCCTTAGGTCGCCTCTATATTCGTCCTTAGGTCGCCTCCATATTCTTCCTTAGGTCGCCTCCATATTCTTCCTTAGGTCGCCTCCATATTCTTCCTTAGGTCGTCTCCATATTCTTCCTTAGGTCGCCTCCATATTCTTCCTTAGGTCGCCTCCATATTCATCCTTAGGTCGCCTCCATATTCATCCTTAGGTCGGCCCTACATCTATCCTTAGGTCGGCCCTACATCCATCCTTAGGTCAGCCTTACATCTATCCTTAGTTGGGCACAAAATGTGGTTGAATATCCGTGAGTTATGTATATGTTATGTTTATATCTTTAATAAAATATATAAGCCAACGTTCATAAGTTATAACTGCAGAGTGTAACCTATATTTGTGTCATGCGACTAAAGGACAGAAGAGAATTATACATGTATTTCTTGTGAACAAACGTCCCCACCTCTAAATTCCTGAATTTTAATCGTATTTTTTCAATTCAATTTATTATAGGAACTTTATTGTTTGAAAAAAAACTGTCCAAAGTGAAATAAACAGGAAAAGGGGTATTTTCGAGATCCAGCCTAAAAATGCGCAATACATTCCGAGAAGACAGGCAAATCGCATTTTTTCGTAGAAGGACGAAGAGTAGGGAAAAAAAAGAAGAAAATCACCGTCGTGTTCCAATTTCGAATGTCACACACTTCATCAGACGTCGAAGAGTGGCCGTTGCGAAAGGAGTCAAACATGACCTTAATGACTTCCACCCTGGGGTGAATTTATGTTCGAAGGCTCCATAAAGTTCACCTACGTCGTATAAAGCGATTGCCTCAAAAAAAGAACATTTTCAAACGGTTTCCAAGCAGTAATTACTGAGGGTAACCCAACACTCAAATATAGAAAACCGCATAATTCGATAGGCGAAAATGGATAGCATCCGAAAATTGACCTCCAAAGTAGAGTGAAATGCTACTTTTGATCCTTTATAAGGATTAAGTAAAAAATTGGATTGTTCCACTTTGGGCTACTTTAATCTGCCCTTCAAAATATTTATTATTGGGGAGCAAATTTGCGGTATGTAAAAAAATAGTGTATTTAGGTTAACCAAGTCCTGTAACCTTTTCAACTTCCTTTTTTCCGTTCCATTTTTGAAAGAGCGCACGCCATGTCAAAAAATTGTAGCGTGAGACTTTCTTTTCCCGAAAACTATACTCTGACTATTCCGAAATTGACGAAAGGGCCATTTTTATAAGAGTTATGAGGCCAAATTTGGATAAGAGGCTCAATTGGAGGCGAGAATTGGGTCGGAATCACGTTCGTCTCGGATGGAGACAATGGGATGATTTTCAATTTAATTGTTTGATTTATTTCGCATAAAAAAGGTTCTCAATTGTATTCTATTCGTAGTAAAAGGAGGTCACGTTTTTCAGTTCAATGATGAGGGAGAAGTGTCACTTTGGTTATAGACGCTGAGGAAAGGAGGATGTGAAAAATTAAAGTAAACGCCTTCTGAAAGAGAGCGGCAATCGCCTTTAGTGAAACTCGACCAAATCGTCTCAATTCATCTCCGTTAGAAGAAGATTTCAAGCAGCAAGGACTAATGAGTCGAAAACTAAAGAAAAAAAGAGAGGCGTCACGTAACTGCTACGAGGAACAGGAGGAACACATTATTTCCGATGTTGGTGATCAGTATTCAGAGAGTGGCGATCAGAGTATTCGGAGGGTGGAGATCAGGATATTCGGAGGGTGGAGATCAGGGTATTCGGAGGATGGCGATCAGTGTATTCAGAGTGTGGCGATCGGGGTATTCAGAGGGTGGCGATCAGAGTATTCGGAGGGTGGCGATCAGAGTATTCAGAGGGTGGAGATCAAGGTATTCCGATAGTAGTGATTAGGGTATTCAAAGTTCAGTTATCAGGGTTTCCAGAAGATGGCGATCAGGTTATCCAGAGGATGGCGATCAGCGTATTCAGAGTGTGGCGATCGGGGTATTCAGAGGGTGGCGATCAGAGTATTCGGAGGGTGGCGATCAGAGTATTCAGAGGGTGGAGATCAGGGTATTCCGATAGTGGTGATTAGGGTATTCAAAGTTCAGCGATCAGGGTTTCCAGAAGATGGCGATCAGGTTATCCAGAGGATGGCGATTAGCGTATTCAGAGGGTGGAGATGAGGGTATTCGGAGGATGGCGATCAGTGTATTCAGAGTGTGGCGATCGGGGTATTCAGAGGGTGGCGATCAGAGTATTCGGAGGGTGGCGATCAGAGTATTCAGAGGGTGGAGATCAGGGTATTCCGATAGTGGTGATTAGGGTATTCACAGTTCAGCGATCAGGGTTTTTAGAAGATAGCGATCAGGTTATCCAGAGGATGGCGATCAGTGTATTCAGAGGGTGGCGATCAGAGTATTCGGAGGGTGGAGATCAGGGTGTTCGGAGAGTGGCGATCAGGGTATTCGGAGGATGGCGATCAGGGTATTCGGAGGATGGCGATCAGTGTATTCAGAGGGTGGCGATCAAGGTATTCCGATAGTAGTGATTAGGGTATTCAAAGTTCAGTTATCAGGGTTTTCCAGAAGATGGCGATCAGGTTATCCAGAGGATGGCGATCAGCGTATTCAGAGTGTGGCGATCGGGGTATTCAGAGGGTGGCGATCAGAGTATTCGGAGGGTGGCGATCAGAGTATTCAGAGGGTGGAGATCAGGGTATTCCGATAGTGGTGATTAGGGTATTCAAAGTTCAGCGATCAGGGTTTCCAGAAGATGGCGATCAGGTTATCCAGAGGATGGCGATTAGCGTATTCAGAGGGTGGAGATGAGGGTATTCGGAGGATGGCGATCAGTGTATTCAGAGTGTGGTGATCGGGGTATTCAGAGGGTGGCGATCAGAGTAATCGGAGGGTGACGATCAGAGTATTCAGAGGGTGGAGATCAGGGTATTCCGATAGAGGTGATTAGGGTATTCAAAGTTCAGCGATCAGGGTTTTCAGAAGATGGCGATCAGGTTATCCAGAGGATGGCGATCAGTGTATTCAGAGGGTCGAGTTCAGGGTATTCGGAGGATGGCGATCAGTGTATTCAGAGTGTGGCGATCGGGGTATTCAGAGGGTGGCGATCAGAGTATTCGGAGGGTGGCGATCAGAGTATTCAAAGGGTGGAAGATCAGGGTATTCCGATAGTAGTGATTGGGGTATTCAACGTTCAGCGATCAGGGTTTTCAGAAGATGGCGATCAGGTTATCCAGAGGATGGCGATCAGTGTATTCGGAGGGTGGCAATCAGAGTATTCGGAGGGTGGCGATCAGAGTATTCAAAGGGTGAAGATCAGGGTATTCCGATAGTAGTGATTGGGGTATTCAAAGTTCAGCGATCAGGGTTTTCAGAAGATGGCGATCAGGTTATCCAGAGGATGGCGATCAGTGTATTCAGAGTGTGGCAATCAGAGTATTCGGAGGGTGGCAATCAGAGTATTCGGAGGGTGGCGATCTGAGTATTCAGAGGGTGGAGATCAGGGTATTCCGATAGTGGTGATTAGGGTATTCAAAGTTCAGCGATCAGGGTTTCCAGAAGATGGCGATCAGGTTATCCAGAGGATGGCGATTAGCGTATTCAGAGGGTGGAGATGAGGGTATTCGGAGGATGGCGATCAGTGTATTCAGAGTGTGGTGATCGGGGTATTCAGAGGGTGGCGATCAGAGTAATCGGAGGGTGACGATCAGAGTATTCAGAGGGTGGAGATCAGGGTATTCCGATAGAGGTGATTAGGGTATTCAAAGTTCAGCGATCAGGGTTTTCAGAAGATGGCGATCAGGTTATCCAGAGGATGGCGATCAGTGTATTCAGAGGGTCGAGTTCAGGGTATTCGGAGGATGGCGATCAGTGTATTCAGAGTGTGGCGATCGGGGTATTCAGAGGGTGGCGATCAGAGTATTCGGAGGGTGGCGATCAGAGTATTCAAAGGGTGAAGATCAGGGTATTCCGATAGTAGTGATTGGGGTATTCAAAGTTCAGCGATCAGGGTTTTCAGAAGATGGCGATCAGGTTATCCAGAGGATGGCGATCAGTGTATTCGGAGGGTGGCAATCAGAGTATTCGGAGGGTGGCGATCAGAGTATTCAAAGGGTGAAGATCAGGGTATTCCGATAGTAGTGATTGGGGTATTCAAAGTTCAGCGATCAGGGTTTTCAGAAGATGGCGATCAGGTTATCCAGAGGATGGCGATCAGTGTATTCAGAGTGTGGCAATCAGAGTATTCGGAGGGTGGCAATCAGAGTATTCGGAGGGTGGCGATCTGAGTATTCAGAGGGTGGACATCAGAGTATTCCGATAGTGGTGATTAGGGTATTCAAAGCACAGCGATCAGGGTTTTCTGAGTGTGGTGATCAGGGTATTCAGAGGGTGGCGATCAGGGTATTCCAATCAAATTTTGATTAAACAACTTATTAGATCGTGGTACTTATACTCGGTTCATATAATGTTTCTTGTTATATTTTCTAAATTACGACATGGTGCTACTTATTAGAAATTAATATGCATTCCAATAAATCATTCACTGGAAAAAGCGTTAACCTACACACTTTTAATTATTGTGACATTGAGTAATGTTCTATTATTTGCATAGAAAAACGTGATAATTGTAACCATCAAATTATCGTAATTTTGTGGCACTTATATATCGAATCTTTCGATGTTGAGGAGCATTCTCTGTACCTGGATTGACATTTCGGGGTCGATAGTTAAAGTGTAAACTAAACGGCTGCTTACCTGAGTTAAGAAGGGTTGTCTGGGTTTAGCTTCCAATCATGTAAATTCCTTTCAGGTGTAACTGTCCATCTGGCCAATCACGAACCTCAAAAATTTCGTTTCAAAATCGTACTTGAACGTTTATTTTCATCCTCAAGTACGCACGTGGTTTGATCCATCAAACAATGACGTTCATCATTGGACCAATTCCAATGTTCCTGAACGAGCGAGTTCTTTAGTGGATTTCCGGAGAAGGCTATTGAGGTTGGTCTCATGGCTTTATATATTCGTGATCAGGACGCTCTGGGGATCACGAAGGGAGTTCCTTTCATGTTTTTTGTTATTAAACTCCTGGATTTGACAGGTAGGCAACAAATTATTAAACAATGAAGAAATTTATCGTTAACTACAATGAAGCGTTGTAAATCTTAAGGCCCTTTGAGATTGCGGGAAAAAAAGAACGTGCCCCTGCATTAAAGGTTGCTCTTATTTTTTTGTGGGAAACCCTAAAAATAACATTTTTTGCGCTGATTGAGCCCAGGGAAGGTTACAAATGGGGAGTGAAAGTGGATTTTCCATTTTTCAATTATGTAAACGTTGTTTATTTCTGCGTTTCCTTTGTCCTCCGAATGATTTATGTGTCGGTAATGATTTTTTCCCTATTGAATTCTTCGAGAAACGTGCTTTTGCATAAGATTTGCTATAATTTTCCCTTCATGGGCTTTAAGGAAACGAAACTCGGAAGGTCGCATTTGTCTCCGAGGGTTTTAACCTCTATAAATCTTCTACCTGGAGTGTTGTGAATAGTCTGAAGGTGCTATTTTACAGAAATCTCTCGTCTCTTGTCCTACCTGAGCGAACTTCCGAACCGAGATTCCGTCCCATTTAGGGACCACACAAATTTTCTGACAAATTTTTTTTTGTCGGATTATCACGATCAATATTTCCGGCTCAAAATTCTTCATGAATAGCGCATAAGGCTGGAATCCGGGAACAAAAATACGTTTCCAGGATGCTATCTTGTTTTCCCATGGGTGGGAAATTAACTTCTCGATTGAAACTTGTCATTTCTCTCTCTCTGTCTTTAATTGAAGAAGGCGTTTGAGATCGAAATTAGAAATCAAAACCAGAATATTCAACCTCGAAATATCCAACAATTAAGCAAAATTGTTCTGTCATGGGAAATTTATTTTCAAAAGATTTCTCGGTTTTTCCAATTGAGACACCCATACGAATCATTTCGTGCGTCATGATCTTGAGAAGGTAAATTAAACGGGGGGAAGATCAATAGCCGTAACGTAATATTTTACACGTCCTTACGTGTTTGATAGCAGGTTACACTTTTTAACGAACCGCTTTGCTCATTCGAATAATTTCCGGTAAACCGACTTCCGCTATAGATTTGAAAGTGAAGGATTTTCGGATCCAGATTCTACAGTTGATTTTTTTAGCGGATTTCCGGAGGAAAGCAGGCTATTGTTTTTTTTTATGAGAGCTCCTAAGACATGAAATTCTGTCGTTTTCCGAATTCAGCAGGAAGAATAACACGTTAGGGTACAATTCTAAATTCAACTATGAATACTCTGAATATCACTATGAATACTCTGAATATCACTATGAATACTCTGAATATCACTATGAATACTCTGAATATCACTATGAATACTCTGAATATCACTATGAATACTCTGAATATCACTATGAATACTCTGAATATCACTATGAATACTCTGAATATCACTATGAATACTCTAATTATCACTATGAATACTCTGAATATCACTATGAATACTCTGAATATCACTATGAATACTCTGAATATCACTATGAATACTCTGAATATCACTATGAATACTCTGAATATCACTATGAACACTCTGAATATCACTATGAATACTCTGAATATCACTATGAATACTCTGAATACCACTATGAATACTCTGAATACCACTATGAATACTCTGAATACCACTATGAATACTCTGCAAACTACTCTGCAAACTACTCTGCATACAACTCTGAATACCCTGCATATAACTACGAACGCTCCGAATAAAACTGTGAATACTCTGAATACAATTGCGAATACTCTGGAACAACTATGAATACTCTGAATAAATGGTGAATAAACGGATCTCCACCTTCTGAATCCCACCCTGATCACCACCATCTGAATACCCTGATCACCACCATCTGGATACCCTGATCACCACCATCTGAATATTATGAATTTCACCATGATTATCCGTATATCATTCTGAATAGCCAGACTACACCCTATGAATAATTCTGAGTAAAACTATGAATACAGGCCTGAATACGAATTATATTACCACCACTGACTTCAGAATACCCTAATCACCCCAATCGGAATACCCTGATCGCCAACTTCTGAATACCCTGATCACCACATTCTGAATACCCTGATCCCGACCATCTGAATATTTTGAGTACCACCATATCTGAATTTCAACAATTATTATAAAGTATTACTAATAAGCAGCAACTATAAACCAATTGTTCCCTGTAAGGAGCGATTCTTGAAGCTTCTGAGAAAACTCACTTCGACGAAATTTAATATCGAAGAAAAGAAACGAAAGCTAAGAAGATGCCAAGTTGACAATAAAGATACAAGCAATTAGGAACGAAATGGTCTATCGAAGTGTTTTCCCTTTCAGTTCTTTAATGACTGACGAAATATAATCGTCATAGAAATTTCCGACTTTCACCCACGAACGTCAAGAAACCTCAAAAGAAAATTACAAGAATTAACGACAATGAGTTCTAATTTATGCAAACTTATTTATTAAACCTTTTTCAAATTGTATAATTTATTCATAAAAATTTTTGGGGCTATCATTATAATCCTTTTAAAATATTATTCATTGGTAGCGTCTCGGGAGAGATAAAACATGATACTCGCCGTGATTTATTAGTCCGGGATTTCGAGTAGACCGGTTTGAGGTAACGCAGAATCCTGTTATAAGTATTATTTTATTATTAATAAATGATAATATTTTCAACATCAATTTAAGGGGCTACTTTCGAAAAACAAGGTTTAAAAATGACTTAACAATAATAATATACCTATTTAAAATTAAAAGAAATGCTCAAGGTTTGACGAATTACAAATAGAAAAGAGGAAAACAATACATGGATGACGTCAAACCGAGCGTCTGATAAGTTCAGTGATAACACGATGTGCTTGGTGAGAACTGCAAGATAAAATTTGAGACTAATTTCCAAAATCGAGCAAGTTTTGATTTCGAAAAGGCTTCAAATGTGACGAAATAAGAGCGGTGACAAAATGCTGACCAATAATTTCGTGTCACGAGTACTAAACCGCGAAAAAGAGAGTGAAGTTAATCTTGTACATAATTTTTCATAGGACAAAAGTCCCGAACCGAAACCTCCTCAGGAGCGGTTTTAAGGTGTTTTTTCTTCTTTTTTTGTCGTTTTTTCGCTAATATCTCGAAAACCGTAGGTCGTAGGCGAAATAATGTTTAGTACAAAACTAAAGACTATTAAATTTGCTACAATTTTGAGCTAATACGATTTTCTGTAGGACCAAACGTATCTGAGCTACGAGGAGGCCAAATACCGGTGTTTTCTACTTTGACCTCTGAAGGAGGGAAGACGTCATCTAATCAAAAAAGTGTACTTAATAAAAGTTGTAGAGAATTTAATTGCCTTTTAAAAACAACTCTCAAAAAGCAATTTTAAAAAAAATTTACGGGATATTTTCAAGTTTTTCTTATGAAAAAAGTCAGATTTTAGAAAAGTCGGAAAAAAGAAGGGAAGGCGTTATCTAATCAAAAAAGTGTACTAAGTAAACGTTGTAGAGAATTCAATTTCCATTGAGAATCAACCATCAAGAAGCGATTAACGATCAACAGAAAAGGGGAGGGGATAAATTTAGGGTGCTACCGCGTTCCTATCTAACCTAGGCCCTACCCTGTGGTGAAGATGGTTTTCTAGCAAAATCTGCATTTTTGGGGGGTGGGGGGGACGGAACGCTGCCGCGTTACTAGCCATCAGTTCAGGAAGTTTAGAAAAAAAAATTATTACGCATTAAGTATGTTTTGAACCAAAGAGCTCAAACAGGTTTGAATCAAGACTAAAAAGCGCTTTGGTCTCCTTTTTTCCCTTTCCTTGAATTGGACAATTACGTCATCTCCGCACGGCCATTCAACAAAATAATCGATGTGGGAGTAACCATTTTAATCCTGAACAAAAATCAGTTTGAATTTGAATCAGTCAAAAGGAGGAAAAACTCTAAATGTCGGGGCTCTACAGACCTCTCCACAAACACTTATATTCAGAAAGGTCCTACCCTGTATATGGGGCAAAGGTGTCAGGTCAGCAAGTTAAAAATTGCTTTATTCTGCAAGTTAAATGAGATAATCTTTTTGGTTTAAAAATAATGAACTTTTGCTTAAATATAGTTTCAAGTTGAAAAATAAGAAGACTCGAGTGTAATAGGATAGGTTGAGGGGAACAAAGAAGATGCAGACGGTTCCGGCCGCAACCTCCTCCGATGACCCTCTAATGAGAAAAAACACCAAACCGAATGCCGCAAACAGGTGAGGAGGCCGAAGGGGAAAGAGAGCTCGGGATTCGGGTTAAAAACATCGACTTGGAAGTTGAAAAACGCCTCGGTTGTTTTCTAACAAGGAAATATAAAAATCGTCTTACCTGCTAAGTCAAGAGCTCTTTTAGATTCTAACAACGCCCATTTTCGTTTCCTGAAAAGAAAAAAAAGAAATTAAAATAAAATAGTAATTTCAAATTCTAATGGAGGGGCAAGAAAAGAGCTTTGGTATACAATATTTTTTTAGTCACATAGGTACACCAGAGAATTACGAAATTAGGGTCGAAAACTGCTGTCGAGTTGCATCTTTCGACAAAAATTTTTTATTTTTAGTTTTCACCTAAAGTGAGGTTTCGAACGTTTTTTTGACGAAAAACTGTCTCTTAAAACGTTGATTTTGAGGTTTATGACGAACAAATTGTCTCTTAAAACGTTGATTTGGAGGTTTTTTGTCGAAAAGGGGATCTTAAAACGTTGATTTAGAGGTTTATGACGAAAATATGTCTCTTAAAACCTCAATTTTCAGGTTTTTTGACGAAAAACTGTCTCTTAAAACGTTAATTTTGAGGTTTATGACGAAAATTTGTCTCTTAAAACGTTGATTTTGAGGTTTATTTTGACGAAAAATTGTCTCTTAAAACGTTGATTTTGAGGTTTATGACGAAAAATTGTCTCTTAAAACGTTGATTTTGAGGTTTTTTGACGAAAAATTGTCTCTTAAAACGTTGATTTTGAGGTTTATGCGAAAAATTGTCTCTTAAAACGTTGATTTTGAGGTTTTTTTGTCGAAAAATTGTCTCTTAAAACGTTGATTTTGAGGTTTTTGACGAAAAATTGTCTCTTAAAACGTCGATTTTGAGGTTTTTGACGAAAAAATGTCTCTTAAAACGTTGATTTTGAGGTTTATGACGAAAAATTGTCTCTTAAAACGTTGATTTTGTGGTTTATTGTGAAAAAATTGTCTCTTAAAACGTTGATTTTGAGGTTTATGACGAAAAATTGTCTCTTAAAACGTTGATTTTGTGGTTTATTGTGAAAAAATTGTCTCTTAAAACGTTGATTTTGAGGTTTATGACGAAAAATTGTCTCTTAAAACGTTGATTTTGAGGTTTTTGACGAAAAATTGTCTCTTAAAACGTTGATTTTGAGGTTTATGACGAAAAATTGTCTCTTAAAACGTTGATTTTGTGGTTTTTTGTCGAAAAATTGTCTCTTAAAACGTTGATTTTGAGGTTTATGACGAAAATTGTCTCTTAAAACGTTGATTTTGAGGTTTATGACGAAAATTGTCTCTTAAAACGTTGATTTTGAGGTTTATGACGAAAAATTGTCTCTTAAAACGTTGATTTTGAGGTTTTTGACGAAAAATTGTCTCTTAAAACGTTGATTTTGAGGTTTATGACGAAAATTGTCTCTTAAAACGTTGATTTTGAGGTTTTTGACGAAAAATTGTCTCTTAAAACGTTGATTTTGAGGTTTATGACGAAAAAATTGTCTCTTAAAACGTTGATTTTGAGGTTTTTGACGAAAAATTGTCTCTTAAAACGTTGATTTTGAGGTTTATGACGAAAAATTGTCTCTTAAAACGTTGATTTTGAGGTTTTTTGACGAAAAATTGTCTCTTAAAACGTTGATTTTGAGGTTTATGACGAAAAAATTGTCTCTTAAAACGTTGATTTTGAGGTTTTTTGTCGAAAAGGGGATCTTAAAACGTTGATTTAGAGGTTTATGACGAAAATTTGTCTCTTAAAACCTCAATTTTGAGGTTTTTTGACGAAAAACTGTCTCTTAAAACGTTGATTTTGAGGTTTATGACGAAAAAATTGTCTCTTAAAACGTTGATTTTGAGGTTTTTTGACGAAAAATCGAAGGTTCAATTTGGGCCTATCCGACCCAGATTGTCACCTATTAATGCCACTCTATTCATAAATCTTTCTGTTTCTTCTGCAAAATATCATTTTTAATAATCCAGTCGTTGCATTTAACATCCTGACTTGATAGTCGCTTTTCCTCTCCGATAATGGATGAAGCAAACTCGACATTTTTTTTCCCACCTTTCGATATCCTTCGAAAATGAGTCGTGAGTGGGCGGTTTTCTTGCAAGTCAAGACATATTCGCAATCACCTGTTTTACGTAATTTTATTCTTATTCATAAGTTTTTTTTATTTCATTGTTCCTTTTTGCTAAGTGAACTCTTTTAGAAATGGAGCACATCCTATTTCCTTTACCTAGTCGTCAAAAAATTATGGGAAAAGTACATAATATAAAAATCATTTAAGATCTTAGGTTCAATTTTTGGGGTTAGCTCTATCTTGGCTATTATAGGCTCTAGCTTGAAAACTATTTATCGCACGGAACCCCAAACAGATTTGAATGATCTAAAACTACCGTAACCTAATTACCTTAAAATATAATACCTACTGTAAAAGCCATCGATTTTCCGTTCAAGCGAGTCCCTCAGGATGATGGTGGAAATTGCTCCGGAAAAAGATTTGTCTTAATATTTTTGTTGGAAGGGTCTCTTGGAGTCCGGTGATGACAGATAAGTGGTCGAGTGGGATCGAAAACTGGTTCTCTCTCAGGTGTATCCCACCATTCCGAGTGACTAAAATCTTTCAAAATCTTTCAAAACTCTTAACGGGGCCTCATCTCTGGAATTTCGAACGCATCCTCTCCTCTAGAGGGTTTCATTTAAATTAACCATTGATGCTCTTTATAATTAAATATGTTTTGACCGTTTTACGAGCACTTCAGAAGAAAAAGAGGAATAAAAAAGATAATAACATCTTTTGAAGGAATCTATTTTTTAGACGTAGTACCAGCATAATTTCAAGGACTAAATGCTAAAATATACCGTCGGAGATCGGCTTCCTTATTTGATATCAAAATGACAAAAAATCCAGTTTTGCCTGCACCCTTTGTATTCAACCAGGGGCGGATCCAGAAATTTTTCCACTAAAAATCAGAGCATCCTAAAAAAATTTTTATCTTTAAAACGCTCTTTAAACGTTGATTTTGATGTTTTTGACGAAAAATCGTCTCTTAAAACGTTGATTTAAACGTTTTTTGAACGAAAATTAATATAAAACTTGATTTTGAGGTTTTTCAAACTAAAATTATCTCTTAAAACGTTGATTTTGAAGTATTTGACGAAAAGTTGTTTCTTAAAACGTTAATTTTGAGGTTTTTCAAAGAAAATTATCTCTTAAAACATTGATTTTGAGGTATTTGACGAAAAAATGTCTCTTAAAACGTTGATTTTGAGGTTTTTCAACGAAAATTATCTCTTAAAACGTTGATTTTGGGGTATTTGACGTAAAATTGTTTCTTAAAACGTTGATTTTGAGGTGTTTTTTTAAACGAAAATTATCTCTTAAAACGTTGATTTTGAGGTTTTTCAACGAAAATTATCTCTTAAAACATTGATTTTGAGGTATTTGACGAAAAAATGTCTCTTAAAACGTTGATTTTGAGGTTTTTCAACGAAAATTATCTCTTGAAACGTTGATTTTGAAGGGTTTTCAACGAAAATTTTCCTCTTAAAACCTTGATTTTGAGGTATTTGACGAAAAATCGTCTCTTAAGACGTTGATTTTAAGGTTTTTTGAACGAAAATTATCTCTTAAAACGTTGATTTTGAGGTTTTTCAACGAAAATTATCTCTTAAAACATTGATTTTGAGGTATTAGACGAAAAATTGTCTCTTAAAACGTTGCTTTAGAGGTTTTTCAACGAAAATTATCTCTTGAAACGTTGATTTTGAAGGGTTTTAACTTTTAACGAAAATTATCCTCTTAAAACCTTGATTTTTCAGGTATTTGACGAAAAATCGTCTCTTAAGACGTTGATTTTAAGGTTTTCGAACGAAAATTATCTCTTAAAACGTTGATTTTGAGGTTTTTTAAACGAAAATTATCTCTTAAAACGTTGATTTTGAGGTATTTGACGAAAAATTGTCTCTTAAAACGTTGATTTTGAGGGTTTTTGAACGAAAATTATCTCTTAAAACGTTGATTTTGAGGTTTTTTCAACGAAAATGATCTCTTAAAACGTTGATTTTGAGGTATTTGACGAAAAATTGTCTCCTATAACGTTGATTTTGAGGGGGGTTTTTTTGGACGAAAATTATCTCTTAAAACGTTGATTTTGAGGTATTTGACGAAAGATTGTCTCTTAAAACTTTGATTTTACGAAAATTGCTTCTTAAAACGTTGATTTTGAAGGTTTTTTTTTTGACAAAAATTATCACTTAAAACGTTGTCTCTTAATACCTCAATTTTGAGGTTTTTTGACGAAAAATAATTGCCTCTTAAAAGTTTATTTTAAAGTTTATTACAAAAAATTGTCTTCTAAAACCTTGATTTTGAGGTTTTTTGAGGAAAAATTTGGCTTTATAAATTTGATTTTGACGTTTTGACGAAATTTTTGGCTCTTAAAACCTTGATTTTGAACTCCTGAATCCACCACTGACTCAGACAACCCCCCAGTCCAAAAAATAATTTAAAAAAAACACAAAGTTTGACTGGGCTAAAATATTATGTGCTCATAATATCGGTAGGATAACCGGCTTAACATTCCAGAGTCGACACTATTGCAAAATGAGACCGATTACGTAGTTTCCCCGAAGAGTTATTTTAGCAATGCGATAGACAATTTTTTCTCTCCTCTCCCTTTTCCTCGATCATGAATCAAAGACGTAATTTGCACCGTTTTCCTTCCATGCATTGTTCATAGAGATGTAATGCGCACTTTTTTATTCAAAAGCTTCGTATATTTTATAGGAAATTCGTCTTTCGAATACAAAATTTAATTACGTTTTCTGAATGCTTGAGGTAAATAAACAACCCCTCCACCACCAGTGACGTCCTTCACGCTAAAAGACGTTTTACGTATTCCAAATGAGATGAAAGCCCAAATTTCCCATACAAGTCACGTGCGTGTATCAATCCGATGACTTCCAACAGAAAAGGCTTTCACACTTTTCCGTTAAAACGATAAACGTCCAACGGTGAATGTTATTTATAACCTCTTTAACCATAATAAATCACCTTTTAACCATTTACTATCATCCCATCTTTATTTTATCCTTAACTAATTCATTAATTTTCTATATTATGTTTTGAAAAATACCTTCATTTCGGAGTGCGCAAATTAATTAATCAAAATATAAATAACTTGAGAAATTAATAATTACGGCAATCAGTTTAGAATGTTTGAAAAATGAGCGCGTTTGAAAACGAAATAAGCCGAGAATGACAATTAATTAGGCCTGATCTATGCAGGCCATGAACCTGTTATGAATCAAAAGGTAATTTTGTTTATTTATTTTTTTAATATATAGATTAATGAATAAAAAGAGACCTTTTTAGAGTTCAAAATAGTTCCTGCTTGTTCCTTGACTATGAAAAGGGCCCTTTTTAGGTTGATTTTTGACCTTTTTTGGACACAAGGGGCCTTTTTAACTCGATTTTGTTCCTTGACTGTGTAAAATGCCCTTTTTAGTTTGATTTTTGACCCTTTTTTTGGACACTAGGGGCCCTTTTAACTAGATTTTGTTCATTTACTATGAAAAGGGCCCTTTTTAGCTTGATTTTTGACCTTTTTTGGACACAAGGGGCCTTTTTAACTCGATTTTGTTCCTTGACTATGTAAAATGCCCTTTTTAGTTTGATTTTTGACCCTTTTTTTGGACACTAGGGGCCCTTTTAACTAGATTTTCTTCATTTACTATGAAAAGGGCCCTCTTTAGTTTGATTTTTGACCCTTTTTTTGGACACTAGGGGCCCTTTTAACTAGATTTTGTTCCTTTACTATGAAAAGGGCCCTTTTTAGTTTGATTTTTGACCCTTTTATGGACACTAGGGGCCCTTTTAACTAGATTTTCTTCATTTACTATGAAAAGGGCCCTTTTTAGCTTGATTTTTGACCTTTTTTGGACACTAGGGGCCCTTTAAACTAGATTTTGTTCCTTTATTACGAATAGGGCCATTATTTTAGCTTAATTTTTTATCATTTTATGACACTAGGGGCCCTTAAGCTAGATTTTGTTCCTTTATGACAAAAAAGGCCCTTTTTAGCTTGATTTTTGACCCTTTTTTGGTCCCCCACACCCCATTTTTGGGGCCTTTTTCACTAGATACGAATAGGGCTCTTTTTTTAGCTTGATTTTTCATCCTTTTATGACCACTAGGGGCCCTTAAGCTAGATTTTGTTCCTTGACTCTGAAAAGGGCCCTTTTTATCTCGATTTTTGACCTTTTTTGGACACTAGGGGCCCTTTAAACCAGATTTTGTTCCTTTATTACGAATAAGTCCATTATTTTAGCTTGTTTTGTATCATTTATGACACTAGGGGCCCTTAAGCTGGATTTTGTTCCTTTATGACAAAAAGGGCCCTTTTGAGTTTGATTTTTGACCTTTTTTGGACATTAGGGTCCCTTAAGCTAAATTTTTTTTCCCTTCACTTTGAAAAGAATTCAACGGTAGGCATTTACATACAAGGTTTTACTTACAAATCAACGGTCCAAGAGACAATTTTTAGTCGAAAACCTCAAAATCAACGTTTCAAGTGACAATTTATAGTCAAAATCAACATTTTTGAATCCAAATTTTCGTCAAAAAAACTCAAAATCAACGTTTTAAGAGACAATTTTTCGTAAAAAACCTTCTTTTTTTTTGTGGGGGGGTCTCTGATTTTGAGTGTTTCACCCCCTCCAAACGAATTCCTGGAATTTTTGATTTTCCAACATAGAACGCCATAGTTGACTCATTGGAGGCCATGACCAAAAAGAAATTGCTTCTCGACGTGTTTACTAATTGAAAGGAATGCCGGAGTCGACTCTACATATTTTAAGAACACCGCTGATTAGATTGCCAAACTGATTTTCTTCGCCTCAACCTCAATTGTCTTTTTTCTTCTCTTCCCTTTTTTTTCATGAGTTCCTAATAATAATTGTGTTCATTACCCTGAACTGATGGCTTTGCTCTTTTTTTTTTGTCTTTCTCTCTTCCTTGGTAGCCGGTCACGTTTTAATTAATGACTTAGGAATTTACGGTCTCGCAAATTGTACGAATTTTTTTGCCCGAGCTAGAAGTCGTTCAACTTACAACGAATTGGTAGACCACAATAAAATCGCCGGATCTTTCCGGGCGGTCGGAGGTCATCCTATTGGCCAAGAGTATATTAAAATTTTATTAAATAACTTTTTTGGGAAAAGAAAGGTTATAGCGTAAGCGTAGGTTATATCGTGTAAGAGCGTAAAAATTTTCATTTTAATAAAATTTTAAATAAACAAAAAATTTTAAAAAATTTGAAGGTAAAAAAGGTTTAGGTAAAAAATTTTAAAAACCATTTTTCGTCAAATCCTCAAAATCAACATTTTAAGGCTATTTTTCGATATAAACCTTAAAATTAAGATTTTAAGAGCCAATTTTTCATTAAAATAAACCTCAAAATGAACGTTTTAAGGGGCAATTTTTTGTCATAAACCTCGAAATCAACATTTATAAAGCCAAATTTTCTTTAAAAAAAACCTCGAAATTAAGGTTTTAAGAGACAATTTTTCGTCATAAACCTCAAAATCAAGGTTTTATGAGACAGTTTTTAGACATAAACCTCAAAATCAACGTTTTAAGAGATAGTTTTTCGTCATAAACCTCAAAATCAACGTTTTAAGAGATAGTTTTTCGTTAAAAACCTCAAACTTAACATTTTTAAAGTCAAATTTTCATCAAGAAAACCTCAATACCTCAAAATTTAAGGTTTTAAGATAATTTTTCGTTATAAACCTCGAAAACGTCAAAATAAACCTTTGTGAAGCCAAATTTTCGTCAAAAACCTCAAAATCAAGGTTTCATGAGACAATTTTTAGTCATAAACCACAAAAATCAAGGTTTTAAGAGACAATTTTTCATCATAAACCTCAAATCAACGTTTTAAGAGATAGTTTTTCGTCAAAAACCTCAAACTCAACATTTTTAAAGTCAAATTTTCATCAAGAAAACCTCAAAATTAAGGTTTTAAGAGAATTTTTCGTTATAAACCTCGAAATTAAGGTTTCAAGAGACAATTTTTCGTCAAAAACGTCAAAATCAACATTTTAAGGCTATTTTTCGATATAAACCTTAAAATTAAGATTTTAAGAGCCAATTTTTCATTAAAATAAAACTTAAAATGAACGTTTTAAGAGGCAATTTTTTGTCATAAACTTCGAAATCAACATTTATAAAGGCAAATTTTCTTCAAAAACACCTCGAAATTAAGATTTTAAGAGACAATTTTTCGTCATAAACCTCAAAATCAAGGTTTCATGAGACAATTTTTAGTCATAAACCTCAAATCAACGTTTTAAGAGATGGTTTTTCGTCAAAAACCTCAAACTCGACATTTTTAAAGTCAAATTTTCATCAAGAAAACCTCAAAATTAAAGTTTTAAGAGATTTTTTTCGTTATAAACCTCGAAATTAAGGTTTCAAGAGACAATTTTTCGTCAAAAACGTCAAAATAAACCTTTATGAAATTTTCGTCAAAAATCTAAAAAAAAAGAAGGTTTGAAGAAACAATTTTTCGTCATAATCCTCAAAATCAACGTTTTAAAAGCCAATTTTTCTTTTTAAAAAACCACAAAGTCAACTTTTCTTTAAGCCTCGTCAAAAACCTCAAATTCGACGTTTTTAGAGACAATTTTTCGTTATAAACCTCGAAATTAAGGTTTTAAGACACAATTTTTCGTCAAAAACCTCAAAGTCGACTTTTTTATAATCCAAATTTTCGTCAAAAACCACAAAATGAACGTTTTTAGAGACAATTTTTCTTTAAAAACCTCAAAATCGACGTGTTTTAGACGTAGTAGTACTTGCATAATTTGAAGGACAATGCTAAAATATACCGTCTGAGATCGACTTCCTTATTTGATATGAAAATGACGAAAAAATCCAGTTTTGTTTGCACGTTCGATTTAAAAGGATGCATCGAGGTATATTTTTAGTTTGTTTTAACTTCCGAATCGTATAGAGTGGGGAGTTTTACTGGAAATAAACTCTTGTATTTGTTAGGTTCAAGTGGTAAACGAATGTATTTCGAGCCTTGTATTTTTGATCTTTTCAACAAGTCGGGAAAGGCGAGGATAAAAGGTTTTATTGAATATTTCCGTCCGAGAAGAGTTAAATTGCATTTGTCTGCCGAGGGTTGTAGATCAAAAGATGCCGTTGCGAACCTCCAACGGACACCTTCGTCATCGTAAATTCAATAACAAAACCCAACCGCCGATAAATCAGAAAATACGAACCTGGCAGTTTTTTTTTAAACTTTTTTTTTTAACTAAAAGAAGGGATCAGAGGGGGCCAAAAAAAAAGCTAAAATTTACAATAATGAAGACAATTTTCTGCAAAAACCTCAAAATTGACATTCTAAGTGCTAATGATTCATTAAAATCAACGTTCTAAGAGATTTAAGTTAAAAACCTCAAAATCATCTTTTCTTAATAGAAATTTTCCTCAGAAAACCTGAAAATTGGGTTTAAAAAGTTTTTTCGTCAAAAAAACATAAAAATCGAGGTTTTAAGAGACAATTTTTGGTCATAAACCTCAAAATCAAGGTTTTGAGAAACAATTTTTCGTCAAAAACTTCAAAATAAAGGTTTTTAGGGCGAGTTTTTCATGAAAAGAATCAAATTTAAGAGCTTTTGCGTATAAACCTCAAAATCAACGTTTTAAGAGATAATTTATCATCAAAAACTTAAAAATCAAGGTTTTAAGTTCCTTGTCCACAAAAAACCTAAAAATTAAGGTCGTCAAAAAACCTCACAATCAAGGTTTTAAGAGACAATTTTTCGTCATAAACTTCATATCCAACTTCGTCTAAAACCTCAAATAGATTTAAGGATCTTTTCGTCAAAAACCTCAAAATAGTAAATTTAAGAATTTTTCGTCAAAAACCTCAAAATAGAAATTTTAAGGATATTTTTCGTCAAAAACCTCAAAATAGAAATTTTAAGGATATTTTTCGTCAAAAACCTCAAAATAGAAATTTTAAGGATATTTTTCGTCAAAAACCTCAAAATAGAAATTTTAAGGATATTTTTCGTCAAAAACCTTAAAATTAAAATGCCAAGAGCCAATTTTTCATAGAAAACCTCAAAATCAAGGTATTAAGAGCCAAATTTTCGTCAAAATCAACATTATGTAAAGCTAATTTTTCGTAAAAAACCTCAAAATCAAGGTTTCAATAGACATTTTTTGTTTTTGATAGAGATTTTGTTCCTTTACTTTGAAAAGGGCCCTTTCTAGCTTGATTTTTGACCTTTTTGGGACACTAGGGGCCCTTTTAACTATATTTTGTTCCTTTACTAAGAAAAGGGCCCTTTTAGCTT
>JAGWEN010000805.1:0-55470 GCA_018703685.1 Orius laevigatus
CACCAAAACACCCAACCCAAAACCACCAAAAACACCCACAATTACCAAACACATACCAAAACACCCAACCACCCTAAATTACCACACCCAAATTCGAAACATCAACACCCAACCACCCAAATTTAAACAAATATTTACCCGCTGAAAGATATAACGATAGCTGAATTCAAAAAAATCAATTTCGGTTGCTTGCAGCCCCTTAGGCTTTTAGGTTTACTTGAAAGTTCAAATTGAAATCGAATTAAAATTTGAGATTATTGCCATAATTATAATGGTTCATCACGGCAAAAACATAAATTAAGCCCAAGTTTTTAATTTCGAAAAATTATTTTGTCGATGTTAGTTTGTTTTGTTTACTTTGATAACTATTCTTGCTTATGGACGTTTCCAAGTCAACTACAATTTCAACTACAAAAAGATGTGATATCCGTACAAAAACCCTCCGTGTAAAAAACACCCCGCCTCGCAAAACTCCTTCTTCTTCAGCCGGAAAAAGATATGATATCAACTTTCCCGCCCGCCGATGTGCGAGAGGTCGGTATGATTTAGAGAAAGAGGAGAGATGAAGCGCCCTTGCTCCCATTTTCAAAGCTCCCCTTGGCGGCATCGCGAATACTTTTTATCAGGGAAATCAGTTACCTCTGCACATAATGCATCTGTAGTAAGTCTTTTAGATTGATCGGATAACATAATTCTTAAATTCAATTATCATGGTTTATGCAGGTTTCCTCCACTATTACTTTTTAAATACGATAACACCTGAATAGTGATTACTGAGCAAGGAGATGCTCCTGAGCATTTGCCATCCGTCTCCTAACTTAAGTTAAACAGAACTAACGTAAAGAAATTGCACTTACAAAGTTATTACAAAAAGTGCAAAAGTAAAATGTACAAAAAGTTAGTTGTTCAGCATATGAAACCTTCAAAACCAGTCGTGAAAAATTCAACTTACTGTTTTCCTCTTCCAATGATGTATTTTCATCAATAGTTCCACAATGCCTAACCAGTAATCACTGATTAAGGTATTTGCATAGCTACCCATCTAATGCACCCTGTAAACAAGTATTTCGCGATGCCGCCAAGGGGAGCTTTGAAATGGGAGCAAGGGCGCTTCATCTCTCCTCTTTCTCTAAATCATACCGACTCCATCTCGCACATCGGCGGGCGGGAAAGTTGATTGTGGTTTTGGTTGTTTTGGTGATTTGGTGTTTTTGGTGATTTGGAGGTGTGTTTGGTCATTGGAGTGTTTGGGGGTTTTTGGTGGATTTGGTGTTGGGTGTTTTTGGTGATTTGGTGGTTTGGGGTTTTTGGTGATTTGGGTGTTTTTGGTAATTTGGATGATTTGGGTGTTTTTTGGTAGATTTGGGTGGTTGGGTGTTTTTGGTGATTTGGGTGTTTTTGGTAATTTGGGTGGTTTGGGTGTTTTTGGTGATTTGGGGTGGTTTTGGTGATTTGGGTGGTTTTGGTAATTTGGGTGTGGTTTGGGTGTTTTTGGTGATTTTGGTGGTTTAGGTGTTTTTCGAGTGCCCTAGGAAAGTGAATTTTTTATTGGTTTGGCGTTTTTCAAGGTCGATGTTTTGAGTGCGCAGTAAAAGTTGCGCAGTAGCCCTAAAATTTCAGTTTTTTGGTCATAACTTTTTTTGCGACCAGCTATCGGGTTAAATCTTTCAAAGGCACTGGCTAAAATTGAAACGAAGGTCCCTGTAAAATTTCAAGTCGATCGGGCAGAAGTAGAGGCTGTAGCCCTGGCTAACTGAATAAGGAGAAGAAGGAGAAGAAGAAAACATGGTAAAGGCCGAAAACCGGGTTTTCAGAGTTCTATATCTCAGCTCCCTGTGAACCGATCGACTTGAAATTTTCAGGGCTTCCTATTATCGTATTAGAGAAGGTCTCTATAAAATTTCAAGTAAACCGTTCCTCAGGAAGCCGAGATCCAGATACCCGAAAATCGCATCTCGTCACGTCCAGTAAACATACACTTGGTACCGTTTGAACTTTCGGACGGATTTTGCTTGGCGGGGCGGAACGTACCCGCGCAAATTACCCCCAAAATAACCAAAAAACACCCAAACAACCAAATTACCAAAACACCCAAATTACAAAAACACCCAAATCACCAAAAACAAAAACCAACCCAAAACACAAAAAACCCCAAAAAAACCATAGCTGAATCAAAAAATCAATTTCAGGTGCTTTCAGCCACTTAGGCTTTTAGGTTACTTGAAAGTTCAAATTGAAATCGAATTAAAATTTGAGATTATTGCCATAATTATAATGGTTCATCACGGCAAAAACATAAAATTAAGCCCAAGTTTTTATTTCGAAAAAATTATTTTGTCGATGTTAGTTTGTTTTGTTTACTTTGATAACTATTCTTGCTTATGGACGTTCCAAGTCAACTACATTTCAACTACAAAAGATGTGATATCCGTACAAAAACCCTCCGTGTAAAAAAACACCCCGCCTCGCAAAACTCCTTCTTCTTCAGCCGAAAAGATATGATATCAACTTTCCCGCCCGCCGATGTGCGAGAGGTCGGTATGATTTAGAGAAAGAGGAGAGATGAAGCGCCCTTGCTCCCATTTTCAAAGCTCCCCTTGGCGGCATCGCGAAATACTTTTTATCAGGGAAATCAGTTACTCTGCACATAATGCATCTGTAGTAAGTCTTTCAGATTGATCGATAACATAATTCTTAAATTCAATTATCATGGTTTATGCAGGTTTCCTCCACTATTACTTTTTAAATACGATAACACCTGAATAAGTGATTACTGAGCAAGGAGATGCTCCTGAGCAATTTGCCATCCGTCTCCTAACTTAAGTTAAACAGAACTAACGTAAAGGGACTCTAGCAGCTCTGTGGGTCTGGACTTCTGCTCTGGTTCTGGGGATATCTGGCTGTCTACGGGAGACTTACACATGTCGTATCGTTCGGACGAGACTCAAGGTATCCGACAATCGTGCATCTCTATAGCGAGGGGTTGAACTCGAGTTTGTAATCGTGATGTAGGGCGCTCTTGTCTTATGAACGTAGTGTGTCTCAGGTCATCGCGAAGGGCCTATAGTATATTGGATTACGTCTCCAGTCTGCTCAAATCAGCGGTCTCGGGCCGTCATATAAAAATTCATACTTACTGTTGATCAACAAAATAGCCGGTGAGTCCTCCTCCTGAGGAGTGCAATGATTAGAAGGCAACACTGCTCATTAGCTACTGCCGACCGGGGGATGATCGGCTTGGGCCGTGGTGACGCAGGTCGAGTTAACTATTCAATACCGTGCGAACCCAGCAAGGCACGTCGACACACCTCAACAGAAAGTAGATCATCGGTCTAGGGCGAGGCCGCCAGGCATGTTGTATCAGACGAAGTACTGGAGCGAGGTGCATAGGATCGTTGGGTCCACGCGGTGCTCGTCTTGCTATACGTCCTGTCGTATTCTCTGCTAATCATGGGATAGATGATGTATCTTATTTGGCCTCGCCGTTGGAGCCTCGGTGGCTCAGAGTCCAGGCTATCGATTGCTTGCCGGGTAGACGTGATAGGCAGAGGGTGCGTAAGAGGTATCGACATGTGAGAGATTAATGCGCACGTGTACAGTGTAAGAATGATAGAGGCGTCGATTCTATTGGCGATGCTGTAAGGTGCGTGTGCTCTGTTGTTTAGACTACTGTTAGACGGAGTTGTTAGGGTGGTGCGTAAACGCTCTACTTCATAGTGACTTATAATTTGTAATAGATATATTATTGATATTTTTTACTTTTTTAGCTTGATTTGTGATCCTTTTGTTTTGGAGTTTTTTGGAGCCTGGGGTGCTCGTTTACTTTAAACACTGTCTTGCGAATTTTTTTATTAATGATAAATTTGACAAATTAGAAGCCATTTTTCATTTTGTCTTTTTAAGCTGATTTTTGTCATCATTGATATGTGTGAGTACTAGGGAGCCCATAGCTACTAGATATTTTTGTTTACGACAAATAGGGCCCTTTTTTTAAACTTTTTACGTGCTTGATTTTTAGTACTAGGGGGCCCATTTTTAACTAGATACTTTTAGGTAGATTTCTTCAGAAAATCTACCTATTGCAATGGGGGCAGTAGTCTCAGAATCAAAATTTTTGTGATAGGTTTTCATTTCAGACCCCCCTGGACCCCAAACCACCCTTAACTCAAAAGTTTATATATATATATATATATTATATATATATGTATATATTATTATATATGTATATATATATCGTATGTATTCGCACGATAACTTGAGTAATTTTTACTTGACGATCATGAAATTCGGTATTTAGGGCTTTTAAACTAATAGAATTTATGAGTTCGTTAACGGCTGAAATCGGACCAGCGGTTTTGGTACTTTACTTAGGGCCTAACCTGCGAATCTCGCAAACCGTTCATCCAATCGCTTTCAAACTTAAAAGTGATGTTATGGGGATGGCTAAGAAAGATTTAAAGTTGGTTTGGATCAGCTGGGTGCAATAGATTTGAACCTAGGTAAAAAAGAAAATTTTTGAATTTTTACCGGGAAACAGATGATTTTTTTTTCTTCGAATTTTAGAAACTTCGAGATCTAACCATCTGAAAGAAATCTACCTCTTTAGTCCTGCTGCCGCGGGACTCATTTTTTTTACGAGAAATAGGGCCCTTTTTTTAACTTTTTAGCTTGATTTTTGATCATTTTTGGATTTTTTTGGACACTAGGGGCCCATTTAACTTTAATCTTTGACTTTTTTTCATTTAACTAGAAAAAATTATGACAAATAGAGCCATTTTTTAGCTTGATTTTGATCATTTTTTAATTTTTTTGGACACTAGGAGCCCATTTACCTTTAAATTTTGACTTTTCATTTAATTAGATAAAATTATGACAAATAGGGCCCTTTTTTTAGCTTGATTTTAAGATTTTTTAAACTTAAAAAAGCCCAATTTTTTCGCTGAATTCTTATGAGATGAGTGAAACATGCAATTTTAAAATTGATAATAATTATTCTTCTCATAAAATATGCTGCGTTAACATTTTTAAGGGGTTTTGAACTTTGATAGGTATGTACACTCAAATTAGGGGCTGAGGAATAGCTTTTTTTTTCCGCGCTTTCAAATCATTTTGTCCCTGCCCCTCCGCTATCATTGATTTATAACGTTTTTTTATTGAAAATAATGTCCCGAAGGAATAAACCGTGATGAATAGTACATCTTGTCATTTTTTATTTTTCGTTCCGTGGCCCTTTTACTAAGATTGTACCCGAAGGCGAGCTAAGATAAAAGGGGGAAAAACTTCGCTAAGAGTGAAGAGTCATTAAAGTCATTCGATAATTTTCAACCTAAATTTTAAGAGCAGCAAACTGTAGGAATTCAACGACTCTACACAACCATCTTTCATCAGTCATCACCAAGCCACTTTATAGGTGTATTCACTATCTTCAATGATATACCTGTTAATCGTGGTAAAATTTGAGTTTACCAGGGTTGAATTAACACGATTAACATGACTAAACCACTATATAGGTGTATTCACGATCTTCAATTAACACGCGTGTTAATCGTAGTGAAATTAGAGTTCACTAGGGCTGAATTAACATGATTGACACGATTAAAACGATTAGCAAAATTAACATGATTAACACGAGTAATATGATTGACATGATTAACGCGATTAACAAAATTAACACGAGTAACATGATTAACACAATTAACATGGTCAACACGAGTAACATGATTAACACAATTATCATGGTTAACACGAGTAACATGATTAGCACGAGGTTTAACGCGAGTAACATGCTTAAAAAGCGTGACATCGATTAGCAAATTAACACATGATTAACGCGATTGAACACGTAACACGATAGAATGACTAACAGCGATTACGCGAGTGAACATGATTAACACGATAGACATGATTAACACAATTAACGCGATTAACATGGGTAACACGATAGACATGATTAACACGATTAACGCGAGTAACATGATTAAAAAGAGTGACATTATTAACACAATTAACGCGATTAACATGGGTAACACGGTAGACATGACTAACACGATTAACGCGAGTAACATGATTAAAAAGAGTGACATTATTAACACAATTAACGCGGTTAACATGGGTAACACGGTAGACATGACTCAACCGATTAGACGCGAGTAACATGATAAAAGAGAGTGACATTATGTAACACACAATTACACGCGAGTTAACATGGTATAACACGATAGACATGATAACAACAACAATTACCGCGAGTGTACAACATGATATAAAAAAGTGAGTGATATTATTAACACAATTACGCGACTACACACATGGTCTATATGGCACGCGTTATCGCGTTGTAACATGAGTTACACCGGTATATTCAAACGTTGTACGACTTAAGTCACGTGCATCATTACAGGTCATTACGCGATATTAACATGGGTAACACGGTAGACATGACTAACACGATTAACGCGAGTAACATGATTAAAAAGAGTGACATTATTAACACAATTAACGCGATTAACATGGGTAACACGATAGACATGATTAACACAATTAACGCGAGTAACATGATTAAAAAGAGTGATATTATTAACACAATTAACGCGACTAACATGGTTAGCACGGTTAACACGTTTAACATGATTTACACGATTAACACGCGTTAATTGAGAACCGTGAATACCCCATATAACTCTTATTGATGAAAATTGCTTCAATTTTTTTACTTTTAGCGGATTTCTTAAGGAAAGTAAGCTATTGCGGTCGGTGCGATGGAGCTAATCGCAACCAACTACTCAATTGCAATGAATTATTACGTCATAGGAGTCTCCAACCTTCGTTCACACGGTGTCACTTCTCAGGTGCGGACAAGGGAAAATACCAGTCATTCCAGATCATCCAGAACAGAAAGTATTCGACCAGAATTCAAAAAAAAAATAGAGATACGATTTTATTAAAGTGATTATTAATTGGAGAGAAGAAAAAGACTAAACAGAAAATAAGAGAAAACGGAGAGTCCTACTCGTGAGTGTCTGAAAGAGTGCTTTTTGTATCTGGAGTAGTTAACAAGTTTCACACTAGTGGGAAATCAAAATCCCTTCATCATAACAGTTCAATTTAAAATAACGAAAACAAACGTAAACACCAAGAAATGGCGGGAAAATCAACGCGGATTCTCGTAAACCGGGCAGAACTCCGGGTAGACCTACGCTTCTCGTGTCCCGTGCCCGGGTAGACCGAAAACGAGTAGCTGAAGCATTATTTTAGGTCGTGGGCAATTTTTTTGTATTATAAATTTATAAAAATGTCTACCTAGAAACGAGAAAATGTAAAAGGTAGCTTTTAGGATAACAGTTGGTGGTACTAAGTTCATAGGTTTTGTACATTCGGATCATTTCAAGGGGGGAAATGGCTAAAAAAAGTGACATGTTTCTGTCTGATGTTATGGATTTCGAATTAAACACATTTATCTTCACTATTGTGACGGATAAGGGGGGAGGGGGGAGACGTTCAAGTGGAACTTAATCACATTTAAAGGGGGAGGCGGGGTAGGTTGAGGATACGGGGGCTACAATCAACCCAAGTGTATCCGATTAGTAAAAGCATCCTCCCTCATAATATGTCACCCTGTTTTTATTTAACACTCACACCCTGAATCTAATTTCATTCGGCGCCAAAGGGGAAACAGGGCAGGGGTCAAGAGGATATTTGCCACGAGGAAAATAAATTATCAATCACGACTTTTGGTGGGAAAAGAATCTAAATAGAAGGGTCCCTAATATCCAAAAATGGAGGTAAAAACGGCCCCTTGTGTATAAAAAGGATCAAAAATCAAGCTAAAAAGGGCCCTTTTCATAGTAAAGGAACAAAATCTGTTTAAAAGGGCCGCCTGTGTCCACAAAAGATAAAAAAACCGACATAAATATGGCCCCTAATGTATAAAAAGGATCAAAAATCAAGCTAAAAAGGGCCCTTTTCATAGTAAAGGAACAAAATTTGTTAAAAGGGCCCCTTGTGTCCACAAAGGATCAAAAACCGACATAAAAATGGCCCCTGGTGTCCATAAAGGATCAAAATTCAAGCTAAAGGGTCCAATAGTGGCTAAAAAAGATCAAAAACCTAGCTAAAAAGCATTGTTGCCGGTTTGGGAGGAAAATTGGACTATGCACCTACATAAATTGTTGGGTCTAATCTGGCAACACTGCAATCCAACAAAGTTAGGCTTTTTTATCGAACAAAGTTGACCCTTTTGACATTGTTGCCAGTTTTGGTGTGTTTTTTTTCCGCGAATTGGGCTACTTTGTTGGGCCTAACTTGGCAACAGTGCAATCCCACAAAGTTGACCCTTTTGACGTTGTTGCCAGTTTAAGTGATTTTTCGCAAATTGGACTACATACCGACTTTGTTGGGTCAAATCTGGCAACATTGCAATCCAACAAAGTTAGACTTTTTTTATCCCACAAAGTTTAGCTTTTGTCTTCCCACAAAGTTGACCCTTTAGACATTGTTGCCAGTTTTAAAAGTGATTTTTCGCAAATTGGACTACATACCGACTTTGTTGGGTCTAATCTGGCAACATTGCAATCCAACAAAGTTTAGGGTTTGACATTGTTGCAACATCGAGCGATTTATGGCAAATCTCGATACTTTGTTGGGTCTAATCTGGCAACACTGCAATCCCACAAAGTTGGCCTTTTTTAAACCCACAAAGTCGACCCTTTTGACATGTCCAAATCACCAAAACCTCCCAAATCACCCAAACCACAAATTGCCAAAATCACACCAACTGCCCAAACTTTTCGAACCGCCTAAACCGCCCAAATTTCCAACCCCTTTCGACATTGTTGCCAGTTTGGGTGATTTTTCCCAAATTGGACTACCTACCTACTTTGTTGGGTCTAATCTGGCAACATTGCAATCCAACAAAGTTCAGCTTTTGTCTTCCCACAAAGTTGACCCTTTTGACATTGTTGCCAGTTTAAGTGATTTTTCGCAAATGGGTGGACAACATACCCGCACTTTTTGTTGGGCTCTAATCTGGCAACATTGCAATCCAACAAAGTTTAGAGGTTTTAGACATTGTTGCACATCGAGCGATTTATGGCAAATCTCGATTTTTTGTTGGGCCTAATCTGGCAACACTGCAATCCCACAAAGTTGGCCTTTTCTCATCCCACAAAGTTTAGCTTTTTTCATCCCACAAAGTCGACCCTTATGACATGTCCAAATCACCAAAACCTCCCCAATCACCCAAACCACCAAATGCCAAAATCACACCAACTGCCCAAACTTTTCGAACCGCCTAAACCACCCAAATATCCAACCCCTTTTGACATTGTTGCCAGTTTGGGTGATTTTTCTCAAATTGGACTACATACCGACTTTGTTGGGTCAAATCTGGCAACACTGCAATCCAACAAAGTTAGGCCTTTTTCATCCCACAAAGTTTAGCTTTTGTCTTCCCACAAAGTTGACCCTTTAGACATTGTTGCCAGTTTTAAAAGTGATTTTTCGCAAATTGGACTACATACCGACTTTGTTGGCTCTAATCTGTTAACATTGCAATCCAACAAAGTTTAGGATTTGACATTGTTGCAACTTCGAGCGATTTATGGCAAATCTTGATACTTTGTTGGGCCTAATCTGGCAACACTGCAATCCCACAAAGTTGGCCCACAAAGTTTAGCGTTTTTCATCCCACAAAGTCGACCCTTATGACATGTCCAAATCACCCAAACCACCAAATGCCAAAATCACACCAACTGCCCAAACTTTTCGAACCGCCTAAACCACCCTTTCCAACCCCTTTTGACATTGTTGCAAGTTTGGGTGATTTTTCCCAAATTGGACTACCTACCGACTTTGTTGGGTCTAATCTGGCAACATAGCTAAAAAGGGTCCCCAATGTCCAAAAAGGGTCAAAAATCAAGCTAAAAAGGGCCCCATCGTGTCCAAAAAAGGACCGGCCCTACAGCATTCCGTCGGGGCCTATCCTACCCTATTCTATCGCAAACCCAATATATGGTGCGGTGCTATTTTAAAGAAGGATAATGATATCGGGCAGTATTTGACGACTTACTCGAAATTGGCTTTAGTTTCAAATTCTATTTATAAACGAAAATAATCGAGTACGCCTTTGTTTACAAACGAGAGTGAATTACGAGAAGTTTTAACGTTAAAGTGTTCCCCTCTTCGAAAGTGCCCTCTATAAAGGAAGATCGCACCTGATGCCACCAAATCAAAAATTCCTCCGAAGAGCCACTCAACGTGTTTCCGGCCTCTTTATGAACGCAAGCTATTTAGCTATTTATAAACGATCGTTACACGTGGGAGAACGAAAGCACCTTAAAAGCTAAAAGCTACAGTGAACGTTATGTCACAACATTGTCGCCCCCTGGAGACAAAACGGTTAAATTATCGCTCAGATGTGGCCAAAAGAGGGTCAAAAATAAGGATCAATCCAAGATTGTTAAACTAATAAAAAAGGTCTGGTATGGACAGGGGCGGATCGGCCGTTTTCGGCCCACCGGGCGCATCCACTAGACCGCTTTCTCCAAATATCCCCCAAAAATTTAGGTTTTTCTTCTCTTTCTGAACATATTTTAACGCTACTTTTCATCAAAAACCTTAAAATCGACACTATAAGAGCCAATTATTGTTTAAAAACCCTCAAAATCTAAGTTTTAAGAGCCTTTTTTCGTCAAAAACCTTAAAATTGACATTTTAAGAGCGAATTTTTCTTAAAAATCAACATTTTTTAAGCTTAATTTTCGTCTAAAAACCTCAAAATCAAAGTTTTAAAAGACATTTTTCGTCAGAAACCTCAAAATACAAAGTTTTAAAAGCTTTTTTCGTCGAAAATCTCAAAATCAAGGTTGTAAGAGCCCAAATTCTTCAAAACCTTAAAACTGACATTTCGTAAAGCCTAATTTTCGTACCAAAAACCTCAAAATCAAGGTATGGAGCAAATTTCGTCAAAAACCTCGGACAAAAAATGACTCTTAAAACCTCGATTTCGAAGTTTTTGGACGAAAAATTAACTCTTAAAACCTCGATTTCGAAGTTTTTCGACGAAAAATTAACTCTTAAAACCTCGATTTCGAAGTTTTTCGACGAAAAATTAACTCTTAAAACCTCGATTTCGAAGTTTTTCGACGATAAATTAACTCTTAAAACCTCGATTTCTTCTCGAATAGCCCAGGCCCCTGTGAAATGTTTCACTACCTCGAATTTTTTGCTCTTTCAGCTTTTTTTGCTCCCATTTTAGTTAAAATTGGCTCGCGGCGGCCCGATCCGCCCCTGGGTATGGAAGTAGAACCCCCAAATGGTAACTTTCTCAAAAATTTGGTGAAAAACATCAGTGATTTTCGACCAAAATCTCAACTTTTGGGTTCTGCACAAACTGCCTGATGATCGCTTTTTCGTTCAAAAGAACGGACTCGTCACATTTGATAGCTTTCAATAGGTGCCCTGCTGTTTGTTGTCGATCCGGTGTTTACAAGGGAGGGGTGAGAAGGGCTCTTATGGAATAATAGGTCCTAGAGGGCACTTTAGATCTAGTATTAGTCACGAGTGTGGCAACTTGTCCCTCTTACCCCAGAATCTCAGGGAAAAAAAAATCTGTCAATTGATTTCTAAAGTTTTTCCACCTCTTAACTTGTTTGACAAGCAGACATGTAGGTAAGTTGTATAAAAATTTACGAGAAACCATAAATGCGCAAGAATTCCGACTGTCCAACAAGAGGAACAAGCTGGAAGAAAATAAAATATATAAGAGGGTTATAAAATAGACAATAAACGGAATGATATTAAATGAGAGGACAGTTCGCAAAAGGCTTTAACTTGGCAATTATTTTATTTAAATCGTAAAGTATAATAATAAAGAGAATCTCGGTCAAGTTTTGCGGATTTTTAAGAATGTGAGGGCGCGCCCGTGGGGATGGGAATAAAATAAATGAAGAGCGTTAAACAATAGCCTTCGGAGGGCCTAGGTAGTTGGGAGGAGAGGATGCATTTAGCGGAGACTCAGGTGACGTCCTTTCGTATCTCGGTGTGCGTTAGTCATCGTGTCTCTCCCTCGGCTTTTTTCTTTTCTTGTGTGAGTGCGTCCCTTATCTGATCGGAGTCCGGTTGTCCCCTCTACAAACGCACCTTTATCCTAAACCGGGTCAAAACATAGCCTAACCTTATTCTACACCTCACAATTTTCAAACGCATTATAAAATCTATATTATTTTATACCCTCGACCATCAAAAAAGAATAAGGCAATCATAATTTTTTCTTAAAAAACAACTCTGAGGTGGTCACTCTGGTTGGAGGTCGTGATCAGGAAGCTCTGGGGATCAGCAGGAGCGATCGCTCGGTGGGGTGCTGCCCTCGAGGGCCGGTGAGAGCCAAATTTTTTTTTTAAAACTAAAATGGGAGCAAAAAAAGGGTTGAAAGAGCAAAAAATTCGAGGTACTAAACATTTTACAGGGGCCTGGGCCATTCGAGAAGAAATCGAGGTTTTATGAGTTAATTTATCGTCGAAAAACTTCGAAATCGAGGTTTTAAGAGTTAATTTTTCGTCGAAAAACTTCGAAATCGAGGTTTTAAGAGTTAATTTTTCGTCGAAAAACTTCGAAATCGAGGTTTTAAGAGTTAATTTTTCGTCGAAAAACTTCGAAATCGAGGTTTTAAGAGTTAATTTTTCGTCGAAAAACTTCGAAATCGAGGTTTTAAGAGTTAATTTTTCGTCGAAAAACTTCGAAATCGAGGTTTTAAGAGTTAATTTTTCGTCGAAAAACTTCGAAATCGAGGTTTTAAGAGTTAATTTTTCGTCGAAAAACTTCGAAATCGAGGTTTTAAGAGTTAATTTTTCGTCGAAAAACTTCGAAATCGAGGTTTTAAGAGTTAATTTTTCGTCGAAAAACTTCGAAATCGAGGTTTTAAGAGTTAATTTTTCGTCGAAAAACTTCGAAATCGAGGTTTTAAGAGTTAATTTGTCGTCGAAAAACTTCGAAATCGAGGTTTTAAGAGTTAATTTTTTGTCGAAAAACTTCGAAATCGAGGTTTTAAGAGTTAATTTGTCGTCGAAAAACTTCGAAATCGAGGTTTTAAGAGTTAATTTGTCGTCGAAAAACTTCGAAATCGAGGTTTTAAGAGTTAATTTTTCGTCGAAAAACTTCGAAATCGAGGTTTTAAGAGTTAATTTGTCGTCGAAAAACTTCGAAATCGAGGTTTTAAGAGTTAATTTTTCGTCGAAAAACTTCGAAATCGAGGTTTTAAGAGTTAATTTTTCGTCGAAAAACTTCGAAATCGAGGTTTTAAGAGTTAATTTTTCGTCGAAAAACTTCGAAATCGAGGTTTTAAGAGTTAATTTTTCGTCGAAAAACTTCGAAATCGAGGTTTTAAGAGTTAATTTTTCGTCGAAAAACTTCGAAATCGAGGTTTTAAGACTTAATTTTTCGTCGAAAAACTTCGAAATCGAGGTTTTAAGACTTAATTTTTCGTCGAAAAACTTCAAAATGGAGGTTTTATGAGTTAATTTTTTTAGTTTATAAGTACACTTTTTTGATTAAATGACGTCTTATGTCCTTTAGAGGTCAAAATAGAAACCCCGGTTTTTTTGCGACCTCGTAGCTCAGAAACGTTTGGTCCTACGAAAAAATCATATTAGCTCAAAATTATAGAAAATTAAATTATCTTTAATTTTGTACTAAAAATTATTTCGCCTACGACTAACGGTTTTCGAGATATTGCAGAAAAAACGAAAAAAATCACCTTAAAAACGCTCTAGACACTTTTCCCTACGGGGACTTTTTTGTGGTTAATCAGGGATCCTACAAATTTCCGTAGATAAATAATTTTTTTTTTTTTTTACCCCCAGGCTTATATTGACTGGACTTTATTGAAAACTGTCTCGTATAAACTATACAGCTAGTATGATACTTCAAGGATGATAAAAAAAAAAGAAGATGGGCGACGCGATTCCGGAAAGATAACAAGGAGGGAAGAAGGAGAAACACTTGGAATACTATTGATTCGATGGCCGCCATTTTGAAACGTTGGAAAAGGGAAGAAAACGGAAGCGGTGGAGATAACGAAGATCCACCTGTAATAACCCTAGCTCCTATTATCTAGACAGAATTATTCGACGCCATTCTTCTTTCTGCTTCCGGATCATATACATGCTACATAATTATCAAGCGAAGAAAAGAAAAAAAAGCAGAAAAACCTCTCATGAGTGAATAAAAATTCCAAATAAAAGGTCTTACGGGACCTTCCCATCATGATTTTCAACCATCACAAAACTTTTGGTTTCGAGAAAATCCCGAAATTCCACCAATCTAATTCAAACAACCCGTGATCATCGTCTGACCGCGAAGCCTCTGTGAGACCGACCTCAATAGCCTCCTTCCCTCCGGAAATCACAAAATTCAGACTATATATAAGCTATTCTAGCGTATTCAGAGATAAAAATGGAAAAGCTGTCAAAATCACGAGGTACCTGTAATAGGTAGGTATAATATCTATTTTTAATAAGAGGAATCCCCCTTGTCATAAAACTGGAGGGTTTGACGGAGCGGATGTTTTGTCTATGAAAGAGAGATGTGATGGTCAGGTGGAGAATCGAGTTGGTTAACTTTGGGGGGGAAAAGAGCCCTTCACATAAATCCGACTCTGTTTTCAACCCCCCCCCCCTTCCATTCACAATCAAATTTGTATTTAATCCGTTGAACCGAAGGGGTGGCCTTTCCACTAATGTATCTTCCATCCTCCCCTTTGCAAATCCGATTTGCTCCCCTCCCCGCAGTCACTAATGGAGATATATTGACATTAATGTAAGTTCTCCAGGCTTCGGAGTCTACGGTTCATAAACCATGACTACCAGTAAAGCGAGACATCTAATTCTCATCTCCCGACCCCTCTTCAGTATCGAGGAAACAATCAATTTTCATGAAAACATTGAAACAAAATAATAATCAAAGGTCTGGTATTGTAGTTTTGCTCGGCGGAAAGCTGCCGCGCTCTTACTGCACCAACCTCCTAAGGCTCTAACCAGGTTATGGTGCAAATTTGGTGAAAATCGGTTGTGCTCAAACGAAATCTCAATTTTCAGGAAAGGCGGAACACTGCCTCGTTCCTAATCCTAGCCCCAATCTCCTAAGCCTCTACCCTGTATATGTAGTTCAGTCAATCTAAGCCCGAAAAGGCCAAGAAAAAGGCCAGAATTTCAATTTTTTTTTAATTTTTTGAAATTTACCCCCACCCTCGACTTTTGACCGTATATTTTTTTTTATGGTTGGTTCTTAAAGGTAATTAAATCCTCTACAACTTTTATTAAGTACGTTTTTTTGATTAGATGACGTCTTCTGTCCTTCAGAGGTCAAAATAGAAAGCTATGGTTTTTTGCAACCTCGTAGCTCCGATGCGTTTGGTCCTACAAAAAATCCTATCAGCTCAAAATTATAGGAAATTTAATTATCTTTAATTTTGTACTAAACATCTTTTCACCTACGACCTACGGTTTTCGAGATATTAGGAAAAAAAACGAAAAAAATCTCATTAAAAACGCTCTAGCTTCCAAAGCGCAAGGGTTTCGGTTATGGACTTTTTTGTGGTTAATCAGGGGACCAACCCCTCCACATTTCCGTGGAGAAACAAAATACCTTATTTTTTTTCCACCCCCAGGCTTAGTTTGACTGGACTAATGGTGCAAAGTTGTGAATTTTGATCTTTGAAGCGCTCCAAGCGGCTTCTTTTGTAAACCACCAGTAAACATTAGAATCCGACCGAATACCCCAACTAACAGCATTATAAAGTTGATAATAAAGGATCAGGTACCTCCAGTGAGATTTATAAAGTACGTAGGTAAAACAGCATCAGGTTTCAGTTACTCAACAATGGATAAGCCCCAAACCTATTGTCCTAAGAAGCTAAAGAAGTTGATAAAAGGTTCTCTCATTCCCTTTCCCTCTCTCTCTTCTATTTAACGCTCTTTATTCTATCATAAAGAAACCAATTTGAATGCCCATACAAGTTTGACAGGTTTCTTACGGTAGCGGGATATTCAGCTACTAAATTACACATCCACAGTATACGTCTTAATTTATCATTATAAACGCCGAAATTTCAATAAATGTAGCTCTCTTTAGGTTATTGATGCATTTCTTACCTGCTCCCTCCCTTTTTTTCGTATTAATTTTTTAAGTCTGAGGAGCTACTATTCTTTAAAAAGAGGCCACCTTTTTCGATCTGATGGCAAAGGGTACATCTCAGTTAGTGTTCCCTTGAGTAATAAATTATTTTAATTAACTCGAACGTACCGTAGGAGGGCCCCAACTGTAGGCTGGACATTTGCCCTCTTCTTTCATGCTCTCGATCACGTGCTTCTTACTTATTGCTTTTTATCATACAATATTCCTGTTATGTCGCTATCCCCTTATTTACATCTCATAAGGAAATTCGAAAAAATGTTGTTTTTTTATTTCAGAGGTCCAAAGTTGGAATTTCGGTAAAATGGGACTTGAAAAGCATCTAAAAAAACGGAAGAAAGGAATCTTAAGATAGGGATCAGTCTGGGAACCCTTAACAGGATTTCCATATTAATCTCGACTACTGGCTAACAAAGCTTGGTTACCCCAACTAATTGAATTTCTAAATTATTTCAACAACTAATAAACATTTAGATGTAAATTTTATGATTTTAGTAATTATTTGCAGGGTGGGATGCTGCAAGACCGGTCATTTTTGATCCTTTTTTGGACAAGATGGGGCCCTTTTTAGTTTGATTTCTGATCCTTTTGGGACATTAGGGGCCTTTTTAGGTTGAATTTTGATCCTTTGGGGACACTAGGGTCCCTTTCGGCTTGAATTTTGATCCTTTTGGGACACTAGGGTCCCTTTCGGCTTGAATTTTGATCCTTTTGGGACACTAGGGGCCTTTTTAGGTTGAATTTTGATCCTTATGGGACACTAGGGGCCCTTTTAGGTTGAATTTTGATCCTTATGGGACACTAGGGGCCCTTTTAGGTTGAATTTTGATCCTTATGGGACATTAGGGGCCCCTTTAGGTTGAATTTTGATCCTTTTGGGACACTAGGGGCCCTTTTAGGTTGAATTTTGATCCTTATGGGACACTAGGGGCCCTTTTATGTTGAATTTTGATCCTTTTTATACACTAGGGGCCCCTTTTAGGTTGAATTTTGATCCTTTTGGGATACTAGGGGCCCTTTTAGGTTGAATTTTGATCCTTTTGGGACACTAGGGGCCCTTTAGTTGAATTTTGATCCTTTTGGACACTAGGGGCCCTTTAGGTTGAATTTTGATCCTTTTGGGACACTAGGGGCCCTTTTAGGTTGAATTTTGATCCTTTTGGGACACTAGGGGCCCTTTTAGCTTTGATTTTGATCTTTTTGGACACTAGGGGCCCTTTTAGCTTGAATTTTGATCCTTTTTGGACACTAGGGGCCCTTTTAGCTTGAATTTTGATCCTTTTGGACACTAGGGGCCCTTTTAGCTTGAATTTTGATCCTTTTTGGGACACTAGGGGCCCTTTTAGGTTGAATTTTGATCCTTTTGGGACACTAGGGGCCCTTTTAGGTTGAATTTTGATCCTTTTGGGACACTAGGGGCCCTTTTAGGTTGAATTTTGATCCTTTTTGGACACTAGGGGCCCTTTTAGGTTGAATTTTGATCCTTTTTGGGACACTAGGGGCCCTTTTAGGTTGAATTTTGATCCTTTTGGGACACTAGGGGCCCCTTTTAGGTTGAATTTTGATCCTTTTGGGACACTAGGGGCCCTTTTAGGTTGAATTTTGATCCTTATGGGACACTAGGGGCCCTTTTAGGTTGAATAATTTTGATCCTTTTGGGACACTAGGGGCCCTTTTAGGTTGAATTTTGATCCTTTTGGAACACTAGGGGCCCTTTTAGCTGATTATGATCCTTTTTTGGACACTAGGGGCCCTTTTTAGTTAATTTTGATCCTTTTTGGACACTAGGGGCCCTTTTAGGTTCAATTTTGATCCTTTTTGGACACTAGGGGCCCTTTTAGGTTGAATTTTGATCCTTTTTGGACACTAGGGGCCCTTTTAGGTTGAATTTTGATCCTTTTTGGACACTAGGGGCCCTTTTAGGTTGAATTTTGATCCTTTTTGGACACTGGGGGCCCTTTTAGGTTGAATTTTGATTCTTTTTGGACACTAGGGACCCTTTTCGCTTGAATTTTGATCCTTCCTTTTTGGACACTAGGGGCCCTTTTGGATTGAATTTTGATCCTTTTGGGACACTAGGGGCCCTTTTGGCTTGACTTTTGATCCTTTTTGGACACTGGGGTCCCTTTTTAGGTAGGTTTTTGATCTTTTTTTTTGGAAACAGGGGGCCCTTTTAACTAGATGGTTCTTTGTGACGAAAGGGGAACTTTTTAGCTTAAAATATAATCTTTTTTTGACACTTAAGGCCCTTTTCGCTTGAATTTTGATCCTTATTGGACACTAGGGTCCCTTTTTTAGTAGGTTTTTGATCTTTTTTAGACGCAAGGGGCCCTTTTAACTAGATTATGGTTCTTTGTGACGAAAAGGGCCCTTTCTAACTTGATTTATAATATTTTTTAGACACTATCGGCCATTTAACCAGATTTTGTTCCTATAATATGAAAATGGCGCCTTTTAGCTTGACTTTTGATCCTTTTTTGGACAGTAAGGGCCTTTTTAGCTAGATTATTCGAGCCTTTTTGGACACTTAGGGCCTATGGGCCTTTGTCAGCTTGATTTTTGATCCTTTTGGGACTTTGGGGGCCCACATTATCATGAGTTTTAATCCTTTTTGGACACGAGGTGTTCTTTTTAGGTCGGTTTTTGATCTTTTTATTGGACAAGGGGCCCTTTTAACTAGCTTATGGTTCTTTGTGACGAAAAATGAACTTTTAAGCTCGATTTATAATCTTTGTTTGACACTAGGGGCCCTTTTAGGTTAAATTTTGATCCTTTTTAGACACTTGGGGCCCTTTTAGTTGAATTTTGATCCTTTTTATACACCAGGGGCCGGTTTTTACATCGATTTTTGGACATTTCAGACCTCATTAAAATAATAAAAAATCCGTTCTAAAGTTATTAATTTATAATCGAAAGCAATTTTAATGACTGATACAATTCGTGGGTCCCAATTAGAAGTTATGCGGTTGTGATAATAGGACAGGGGCAACGACATTCGGGTAAATGGTCGGGGGTATGGGTTGAGATCTTCGAAAAGATAGCTCTAGTAGGTCTGTCATCAAATATTTCAAGGATCTGATAGCGAGTCCAGCTGGGCCCTCCTCCAGTATTAGGTTTCATAGATTAGAATCTACCTAAGCGTCCCCTCTCGCTCACCATTATCCCAGGAACAAAAGGACCTTCATTTCCATAAATCGGTACTTTAACCGCAATATTTCCAATTGGGACTTCTAAGGTGTTAATCAGCAAGGACGTCATCTCCGTTCATGAGGTTGATCCATCAAAATAGCATCATTTCGCCATTTAATTGAATTGGCGTTTTCCACAGCTAAATTAGCACATAAATCATTTTGACTTTTAATTCGGAAACTTGCCAGTTTCATAAAATTATCTGAGATAGAATCTGTGGAGGAATTTTCTTGAGAGAATGTTAAAAATTTAAAGGACAACACGTATGGGCACAGCTCGTTATATAGGCTTCCATTACAATCTTGTTTTCTTTGTGTTATTAATTCTCCCGTCTCGAAACTGGGGTGGGCCATTAGGGCAAAAAAAAAGATCCCTAAAGTGTGCCTCGAAAAATGAGTCTGAAGCCTTAATAGAGAAGCGAAACTGAGTCATACCCGCGATAAATTGATCTTAGCATAATCGTGATTAGAGTCGTTTGGGACGACAGGTGGCGGACACCCTCTCCCGACCAGCCATCCAATTTTCCAGGCCGATAGACCGTTACATTGTGACCTTTTCTCCCATCCCTCTCGCATCTGTCCCCCGTTTGTCTTCATTTTTAAACCCTTCGGAGAAGAAGGAAGGTCGAAGGACATCTCGCGGGTCTTGAACGTATCGAATGGTGGTGACGAGACGAATTATTAGAACGTAATATAATAATTAAAGGCTTTCAAAGAGGCCTCGTTTTGTAACGCCCCTTAACAAGAGACCCGCCTACCGATCTCCAAGCATCCGTATTCACCGCCTTCTTCCTCCACACCTACCAACCATAAAATTACCTACTTAGTTTTTTCTCTCCAATGATAATTTCTTTAAAAAACGATGATGAAAAAACCACCCAAATCACCAAAACCAAAAACCACCCAAATCGGCAAAAAAAACCCACCCAAATCACCAAAAAACCATCCAAATCACCAAAAACCATCCAAATCAACAAAAACCATCCAAATCACCAAAAAAAACCAAATCACCAAAAACCTCCCATATTGCCAAAAACCACCCAAATCACCAAAAACCACCTTAATCACCAAAAAACCTCCCAAATCGTCAAAACCTCCCAAATCACCAAAAACCACCCAAATCGCCAATATAAACCCAAATAATCAAAAAACCACCCTAATCACTAAAACTACCGAAATCACCAGAACCACCCAAATCACCAAAAACCACCCAAATCACCAAAAACCACCCAAATCACCAAAAACCACCCAAATCACCAAAAACCACCCAAATCACCAGAAAGCACCTAAATCGCCAAAACCACCCAAATCACCAAAAACCACCTAAATCCCCAAAAACCTCCCAAATCGTCAAAAACCTCCCAACTCACCAAAAACCGCCCAATTCACAAAAAACCACCCAACTCGCCAAAAACCACCTAAATCGCCAATAAAAACCCAAATAATCAAAAAACCACCCTAATCACTAAAACTACCGAAATCACCAGAACCACCCAAATCACCAGAACCACCCAAATCACCAAAAACCACCCAAATCACCAGAAAGCACCTAAATCGCCAAAACCAAACAAATCGCCGAAAACCACCCAAATCGCCAAAAACCACCCAAATCACCAAAAACCACCCAAATCGCCAAAAAGCACCCAAATCACCAAAAATCCACCCAAATCACCAGAAAGCACCTAAATCGCCAAAAACCACCCAAATCGTCAAAAAGCACCTACATCGCCAAAAACCACCCAAATCGCCAAAAAAAAAACAAAACACCCAAATCACCAAAAACCACCCTAATCACCAAAAACCACCCAAATCACCAAAAACCACCCAAATCGCCAAAAGCCACAGAAATCACCAAAAACTTTGTTCTTTCACGACAAAAATAGCCCCTCATTAGTATCCCAGGAATTAAGGACATGGTAACATGCAACAAGGAATATGCACGCAGATCACTCTCGGGATAATTTTTTTTTTCTCGCGAGAAAAGCTCCTCATTAATACGCAGCACCATGACTAAGTGGAAGCAAACACCATTATAGTAGAAGAACATTGAGTAAAATTTCGGATTTTAGGTAGGTATTAATAAATTTTTTTTGTTTCTTTTTCGGAAAAGGCTATTGTTCTCTTGAGTCGTATAAGGCATTGTATGAAAGCGGTCGAAATCCAAATCAAATTCCACAAGTGGATGTTAAAAATATACAGAAGGTGGAACAAAGGGCGTTTTAACTCTTTTGCCCGGTGTTGTCACTGAAAATTACAATCGGGCCAAAGAAAGAGGAGACTCTCGTCTAATAAATACTTGTCTCTTTTCCTTGCGATTTACGACTCGAGAGTTTTCAATGCGATTTCCTAAACAGCCACCTGCAATTTTGAACGTCCACCACAAAAAAAGGTTCGTCCACACCGAAATGGTTGTTAACTTTCTCAAAATGAGGATTACCATCGAACCTGGGATTTAGGAAAGGGTCAAGGAGACCCAATTTGATCTTTATCGGACATGAAAAAGTCTGCCGGCCAAATTTAAACAAAGTTCAACATATTATCTTGAAACTAACACAAGGAAATTGCAAATGTCTCAATATATCGAAAGTGCCATACTCGCGTGCTGGCGGTCTGATCTTCGCCAAATTTGGACATATACAGGGTGCAGCTGGTAGGGGTAGGGTAGGGCCTGGGGAGGTTCGAGCTAGGAACACGGCAGCGTTCCGCCTCCCCAAAAAATAGAGATGTTCCTAGAATTTTTGGGTGGTTAAGGTGAATTGGTTGGTTTTGGTGATTTGGGTGGTTTTTTGGCGATTTGGGTGGGTTTTGGTGATTTGGGTGGTTTTTGGTGATTTGGGAGGTTTTTGGTGATTTCGGTGGCTTTTGGCGATTTGGGAGGTTTTTGACGATTTGGGTGGTTTTAGGCGATTTGGGTGGTTTTTGGTGATTTGAGTGGTTTTTGGCGATTTTGGTTGTTTTTGCCGATTTGGGTGGTTTTTGGTGATTTGGGTGGTTTTTGGCGATTTGGGAGGTTTTTGGCGATTTGGGTGGTTTTTGGTGATTTGGATGGTTTTTGGTTATTTGGGTGGTTTTTGGTGATTTGGGTCACAATAAGCCTAGGAAATAGGCCCCCTAGTGTCCAAAAAGGATCAAAAATCAAAGTAAAAAGGGCCCTATTGACTGTCGCAAAAGAAGGAAATCAAAAAAGGAATCCTACTTTGAATTTCCACAGCCTATCCGGATACTTCCCTGAAATCTCGTTTTTTCTTATTTGAAATATGAATAAATTACGAGTGTGGGGCCCTAAAAACGTATGGAGGCGGCCAAAGAGGATTTTAGCTTCTTCGTTAATTAGGCGTTGGTAAAACTTGCCTTGTTAGTGCAATAACAGCGAGGCTCATTAATCCTCGGATCTCGCCTATAAAAGTGTTAATGGGAGGGTTGCCCGCTTTTTACTCAATACCGCCTTTGATCGCAATAAACTCACATTTATAAGTTTCTTTCTCGGATGAATAAAAGGAAGATCAAAAGAAAATTGCGCTCGCTCCCTCTCTAGCGGCGGACGTAAATATAAAAGACGTCAAGAGCAAATGAATCCTTTCCACTTAGTTTAGTCTTTCGGCCGACAATGTACCCGACTCTTACCCTCATTATCAAAATATTGAGAAACAATCGATATTAAATAAATCCCTCTTTCCTCCTCATTCATTTTAAGGGTCATTAATAATCCCTGTTGTGACAAGCCTATTTAAGTGCAAGAGAAATTATTGTTCCCTTTTTAAAGGCTATTTTTTTTAGAATTATGCACGAATAAATAACAGAATATAAGGAAAAAGTTATCCTAAAAACTGCAAAATCCCCATAGGAGAACTAGGAAAAGAGCTACATATCAATCCCTTATGTCCAAACAGGACCAAAAACGTAAAATTAAGCTATTTAAGAGGCAATTTTTTCACAAAGGAATGAAATCGTGATAATAGGGACCTCTTGAGTGAAAAAGGGTCAAAAATTGAGCTGAAAAGGGCCCTTATTTGTCGGAAAGGAATAGTATCTAGTTAAAAAGGGCCCTTTGTGTAAAAAAAGATTAAAAACCTAGCTCAAAATGGCCTCCAAGTGTCCAAAAAGGATAAAAAAATAAAGTTTAAGAAGGCCATTTTTGACATGAGAGAACGAGATCTAGCTAAAAGGGCTCCTGGTGCCCAAAAAGGATTAAAAAAAGCTAAAAATGGGACCTAAGAGTCCAAAAAGGATCAAAATCTAAGCTAAAAGGGCCTTATTTGTCGGAAAGGAATAGTATCTAGTTAAAAAGGCCCTTTGTGTAAAAAAAAGATTAAAAACTTAGCTAAAAATGGCACCTAAGTGTCCAAAAAGGATAAAAAATAAAGCTTTAAAGGACCATTTTTGTCATAAGAGAACAAAATCTAGCTAAAAGGGCCCCTGGTGCCCAAAAAGGATTAAAAAAAAACAAGCTAAAAAGAGCCCCTAAGTGTTCAAAAACGATTAAAACCTTAGCTAAAGAGGGCCTTATTTATCGGAAAGGAATAGTATCTAGTCAATAGGGCCCATCGTGTTATAATGGCCCTTAAGTGTCCAAAAAGGATAAAAAAAAAATAAAGCTTAAATGGGCCATTTTTGTCATAAAAGAACAATATCTAGATAAAAGGGCTCCTGGTGCCCAAAAAGGATTTAAAAAAAAAGCTAAAAAGGGCCCCTAAGTGTCCAAAAAGGATCAGAATCTAAGCCAACAAGGGCCCTTCGTGTACATGAGGATCAAAAATCAAGCTAAAAGGTCACTTTTCGTCGCTCAAGGAAAAAATCAAGTTAAAAAAGGCCTTTTTAACTAGGTTTGTTCGTTGAGCGACGAGAAGGGACCTTTTAGCTAGATTTTTGATCCTTTCGGACACGAAGAGCAGTTTTTAGCTTAGTTTTTGACACTTTTTGGACACCAAGGGCCCTTAGTGTCCAAAAAGGATCAAAAATCAAGCTGAAAACGGCCCTTTTCATATTAAAGGAACACAATATCATTAATAGAGCCCCTCGTATCCAAAAAGGATCGAAATCTACGCTAAAAAGGGCCCTTCGTGTCCAAATGGATCAAAAATCATGCCAAAAAGGTCCCTTTTCATATCAAGGGAACAAAATCTCGTTAAAAGAGCCCCACGTGTCCAAAAAGGGTCAAAAATTAAGCTAAAGAGGGCCCTATTTGTTGCAACGGAATAATATCTAGTTAAAATGGCCCTTAGTGTAGAAAAAGTGTCAAAAAGTAAGCTAAAAAGGGCCATTCTCGTCGCTGAACAAACAAATCTAGTTAAAAACGCAATTACAGTCCAAAAAGGGTCAAAAATTAAGCTAAAAAGGGCCCTATTTGTTGCAAAGGAATAATATCTAGTTAAAATGGCCCTTAGTGTCCAAAAAGGGTCAAAAATTAAGCTAAAAAGGGCCCTATTTGTTGTAAAGGAATAATATCTAATTAAAAGGGCCTTAAGTGTCCAAAAAGGGTCAAAAATCAAGCTTAAAAGGGCCCTATTTGTCGCAAACGAACGTAATCCGGTACAGTTTCATCAAATCGATTTCCTTTTTTGATGAAATCGTGACATATAGAGCTATAGAGAAGGCTTGAAATCAACTTTCAAGACGTATAACGATTAAATGAAATGGTAGAATATCTAAACTTGATATTTTATAAAGAAGATATTAAAGGGAGATTAATTAGGCGCACGTAAGGATCATCTCCCGCGGACGCCGACACGTCTCGTACACTCAAGTTTATTTAGACGAATGGCTACTGTGGAACTATTTCGTCTGAAAAGAACCATCAAATGGCGCCAACCATAAATAATATCATAGTTTTGGTACACGTGGTTACTTCGGACCTAAATAATAACTACAGTTATTCACGCATTAAGGCTGTGCTAAACCACGTGGATTCACTATTCCGGCTTTTTCTCCGGATCTAATGAATATTTTTTAATAATTTTTTTTTAAATCATTAAAAAAATAAACCGATGTATTCATGTGCGATTTTTTACTTTTTTGAAAAAAATTTTTTTTGAAAAAGCCTTTTATATCCTATGCTCACGAATTTTGGAGACATGATAAAAATTCTTAATTTTTTCTAGAACGAATAAGACTGAGAAATCAAAAATCGGTTCAGTAGTTTCGGAGAAAACACGGGAAATCGAAATTTAAAAAACCGGTCTTCAGGTGCTACCACCTGACGGTAATTTTTCCAACTAAAATTTACTTCAACATTGAAATTCAACCCTAAAAAACAAACTCCGATAATCTGATCGAACAATGCCGTTTTTAGCATTTTACACTGTTGAAAGTGTGAAAGTGTGCCTTAAAGCTGTTCTAAAACTAACACTTTCAAGAGTGTAAAATGTAAGTAAATTTTAGTTGGAAAAATTACCTTCAGGTGGTAGCACCTGAAGACCGGTTTTTAAAATTTCGATTTCCCGTGTTTTCTCCGAAACTACTGAACCGATTTTTGATTTCTCAGTCTTATTCGTTCTAGAAAAAATTAAGAATTTTTATCATGTCTCCAAAATTCGTGAGCATAGAATATAAAAGGCTCTTTCAAAAAAAATTTTTGAAAAAAATTAAAAATCGCACATGAATACATCGGTTTATTTTTTTTAATGATTTAAAAAAAATTATTTAAAAAAAATATTCATTAGATCCGGAGAAAAAGCAGGAATAGTGAATCCACGTGGTTTAGAACGGACAAAAACGGAAAGGAAAAAAAAGGAAAAAGTTATTTTTTCCAGTCTCTAGGCAAATTTTCATGATTTGTTTGTTTCCGATGTTGAAAATGAAAAATGAAACAAAATCGTACATCATTAGGTTGCCTCGATTCCCTTAGTTGGGAGCTTTTCTTGATTTATATTCAAAATTAATTCGAAATATTTATTTAACGAGTTGAGAAGAGTGGAGTTGGAAAGAGAAGAAATGCGAAAGCGGCGGTAGTAGGACGAAATTTGGAAGAGGGCGGCGGGCCAGGGCGTCTGCATAAATATTTGCCTTTTTATTTTTACGTTAATAGTTTTAATGAGAGATTTTAATTTATTTCTTAGTGACTAATAGGTTCGGCTGGACAAAGGCTGGTGATTGCGTAGGCAGGCACGGCTTTTCTGCTTTGAACTCCCCTTATTTATTATCCTTACTGGCCTTTAACAGCGGCATGTTTTGTTTTTGATTCATTATTGACCAGTTAATGATATAAACCGTCGTTTGGGGCTCACGCAAGAACAGACACAAATATATAGGTAGACCCCGTTTCCCCTCGCTCATGCAACCCCACAGTTTGCCTTCTATTTATTTTACTAATTATTTACTACCATCAATCCTTTATTCGGTTCATTACCCTTTTTAACATCGCGTTTCAATTAAAAAAACGTGATGAGTTGTTAACAAGGATAAAATATAACAAGCCCTTTTAATATCATTCTTTCCTTTTCACGAATCTAAACACGAAAAGGAAAAATTTAATTATCGCAAAGTTTAAAATTTCACGAACTGCGGTAGGACACCTTTTTCATTCATAAAGGTGCTCCCACAACGATGTTTTCACCGGACACTTAGGGACGGTCAGAGCTTCATAAGGTTCAAGCGCTATAGGAAATCAGATGGAGATTGTCAGAAGTCGGAAGGTTGTTGGATTCAGACAGGGTTACTGTAATCTCCGCAATAAACTAAATACCTAGTCAAGAAACCATATCAGCCGTATCTGTACTCGTAAAACGGGTAGATCTTCAAGTGTCCGTACTCGAAAGACAGGTAGTTCTTATCCTATCCGTACTCGTAAAAAGGTAGTTCTTCCCCTATCCGTACTCTTAAAAAAGGTAGTTCTTCCCGTATCCGTACTCGAAAGACGGGTAGTTCTTCCCGTATCCGTACTCGAAAGACGGGTAGTTCTTCCCCTATCCGTACTCGTAAAAAAGGTAGTTCTTCCCGTATCCGTACTCGAAAGACGGGTAGTTCTTCCCGTATCCGTACTCGAAAAAAAGGTAGTTCTTCCCCTATCCGTACTCGTAAAAAAGGTAGTTCTTCCCGTATCCGTACTCGAAAGACGGGTAGTTCTTCCCTGTATCCGAACTCAAAAGACGGATAGTTCTTCCCGTATCCGTACTCGAAAGACGGTTAGTTCTTCCCGTATCCGTACTCGAAAGACGGGTAGTTCTTCCCGTATCCGTACTCGAAAGACAGGTAGTTCTTACCCTATCCGTACTCGTAAAAAGGTAGTTCCTCCCGTATCCGAACTCAAAAGACGGGTATTTATTCCTGTATCCGAACTCAAAAGACGGATAGTTCTTCCCGTATCCGTACTCGAAAGACGGGTAGTTCTTACCGTATCCGTACTCGAAAGACGGGTAGTTCTTACCGTATCCGTACTCGAAAGACGGTTAGTTCTTACCGTATCCGTACTCGAAAGACGGGTAGTTCTTACCGTATCCGTACTCGAAAGACGGGTAGTTATTCCCGTATCCGTACTCGAAAAACGGGTAGTTCTTCCCGTATCCGTACTCGAAAGACGGGTAGTTCTTTCCGTATCCGTACTCGTAAAACGAGTAGACCTTCGAGTTTTCGGACTCGTTGTGTTGTAATTAAATCGGTGGGCGGAACACTGCCGTGTTCCTAGATTAAGGAATCCTTGACAGGCGAAGGTAAAAAAGAAAGGCATCTAGAAAAACACGGGGTTGGACTAATGTCATCCCGCAGAAGGTGAGACTCGGAATGTCAGACCTTTTTGAATTCCAATCCATAATTTAGAACTCAAGAGGATCCAAAAAAACATTAACGTTTCGTATCGCATTGAATTTTATAAATAAAAAAAGTTACAAGGTTCTTTCTTATAAATCGGTCCGACTTTTTTCAAGTTTAAAAAATAAATTTTTCGAAAGTCGATCAGTGTAGTAAAGCGTTAAAAATAAAAACAAAAATTGCACCGACATAGCAAAAGAGAGAATACTTTTTTATTTGCAAGGATGTACATATCCTGTTATTAACAAATAAGTCCTTACAGCTAGTTTTACGAGTAGGAATTACACTGTCTACCCACTCGATAGGTCAAACGTCGGTCAAGAAGTGGAAATCCGTAATGAATGAGGTTCCGTTGAAGAACACGGCCATTCAAAAGGAGAGGATGACTGATTATGGATATATTTCCTGCAAGGGAGGTAAAAGAGAGACTGCTGCGGTTAATACGCATTTGTCTTACGCCTTTTGTCGGCCTCGTCATTCATTTTGGGATTTCGGATGGAACCTCCCACGCCTGACGCCACTAATCTTGATGCACTTCGAATTGAGAAAAGTCTTAATACGGAAGACTCACGTCAAAAACTAAGGATGGTTGGAGGGATGACCTAAGGATGGACAAAGGGCAGACCTAAGAAAGGATATAGGGACGACCTAAGGATGGATATAGGGACGACCTAAGGATGGATATAGGGCCGACCTAAGGATGGATATAGGGCAGACCTAAGGATGGATATAGGGACGACCTAAGGATGGATATAGGGCAGACCTAAGGATGGATATAGGGCAGACCTAAGGATGGATATAGGGCCGACCTAAGGATGGATATAGGGCCAGACCTAAGGATGGATATAGGGCAGACCTAAGGATGGATATAGGGCCGACCTAAGGATGGATATAGGGCCGACCTAAGGATGGATATAGGGCCGACCTAAGGATGGATATAGGGCCGACCTAAGGATGGATGTAGGGACGACCTAAGGATGGATATAGGGACGACCTAAGGATGGATATAGGGCAGACCTAAGGATGGATATAGGGCAGACCTAAGGATGGACGTAGGGCAGACCTAAGGATGGACGTAGGGCAGACCTAAGGATGGATATAGGGCCGACCTAAGGATGGATATAGGGCAGACCTAAGGATGGATATAGGGCAGACCTAAGGATGGATATAGGGCAGACCTAAGGATGGACGTAGGGCCGACCTAAGGATGGATATAGGGCCGACCTAAGGATGGATATAGGGCCGACCTAAGGATGGATATAGGGCCGACCTAAGGATGGATATAGGGCAGACCTAAGGATGGATATAGGGCAGACCTAAGGATGGATATAGGGCGACCTAAGGATGGATGTAGGGCCGACCTAAGGATGGATGTAGGGCAGACCTAAGGATAGATATAGGGCCGACCTAAGGATGGATATAGGGCCGACCTAAGGATGGATGTAGGGCAGACCTAAGGATGGATATAGGGACGACCTAAGGATGGACATAGGGCAGACCTAAGGATGGATATAGGGACGACCTAAGGATGGACGTAGGGCCGACCTAAGGATGGATGTAGGGCCGACCTAAGGATGGATGTAGGGCCGACCTAAGGATGGATATAGGGCCGACCTAAGGATGGATATAGGGCAGACCTAAGGATGGACGTAGGGCCGACCTAAGGATGGACGTGGGGCCGACCTAAGGATGGATGTAGGGACGACCTAAGGATGAATATAAAGACGATCTAAGGATGGACATAGGGCAGACCTAAGGATGGATATAGGGACGACCTAAGGATGGACGTAGGGCCGACCTAAGGATGGACATAGGGCCGACCTAAGGATGGATATAGGGCCGACCTAAGGATGGATATAGGGCCGACCTAAGGATGGATATAGGGCCGACCTAAGGATGGACGTAGGGCCGACCTAAGGATGGATGTAGGGCCGACCTGAGGATAGATATAGGGCCGACATAAGGCCATATTACGATTGTAATCCTGAGGTGCGGTCACCTCGAAAATGAATAATTAGATTGACATAAGGATGGCTATAGGGCCGACCTAAGGATAGATATAGGGCCGACCTAAGGATGGATGTAGGGCCGACCTAAGGATGGATGTAGGGCAAGCCTAAGGGTGGATATAGGGCCGACCTAAGGATAGATATAGGGCCGACTTAATGAAGAATGTAGGGCCAACCTAAGGATGGATGTAGGGCTGACCTAAGGATAGACATAGGGCCGACCTAAGGACGACCAAAAATCTACTTTTCGAGGCTAATACAATAACTTTCCTTTCGAGAAAGTTAATAATAATTACCAATAAATAGAAAAGGACAGTAGCGGGTATTCTTAAATAAAAATCAAAAGATATTATTCTTGAAGTAGTCAAGAATGTTCACGGATTTAATCATTGAGAAATGATTGTTGGATTTGATAGCGGAATATCTTATTTGGGTCTCGAGGAGAAGTACGGTGATGAGAGTGGGGTCCATTCGGTTGATGGATCTACTCGCCCTGGGGCTGTGTATAATAGATTCCATGCCCTCTCATTACCAACATGATACTCCACCATTATGCTAATGCCCTCAGATAAATATGCCCACAACACTCCCTAAACTAACACACTCACTCCATTACACATAAATATCATGCTATACACTACACGGACGCGGACGACCACGCCGGACGGTAACATACTCTCTTCACCTGTATGGCGCCAATGAAATTACATTTTATTTCTTCTCCGACCCGGCCTGGCATGATAGCATTCGAATTTCTATCTCTCTTCCTCATTGCTTTCAATTATCTTTTCGGTTTCATTCTTTTTTCAAACGTCTTGAAACTTTATGAGTCTACATGGAGAAAGTAGAATGTGATTTTCAGAAAATTCAGTTATCCTAGGACCACCAAAAAACTAAGGAAATTTTTTTTTTTTTAATCTTGATAAAATTAGAAATCTTAATGTTTTTTTGGGCGCTGAGTACAAATATGAAGTTGTTTTTGTCGAGAAAAAATTTCCTGGGGTAGTTCCCTTAGTGTCAAAAGGTCTTTTTTGGCGATAACTCGAAAAATATTGGTCTTACAGTGTTTTAATTGATTCCATTGCATTTCTCGTGCGATTTTACATAAGAATGGATATCTCATTTTTCATTTTTGAAAATTCATATTTTGCCTTTTCTTGGGCTTTCTGTTCGCAGAAAACCGAATCTTTGAGGTCTAGAACCAAGTTTGGTCAAGATCTACAAGGAGGTGATTCGAGAATTCATAAAGTCGGTATTCATGGGCCTGGACACAATAATTTATTGTCTCGAACGGTTCGTTTTAAAACAAACATGTAAAAGGAGAATTTTTAAATATTTTGTCCGCGGTTTGTACGAGCCGGGGAAAGGACATGTAAAATTATATGTATTTTTTGTTTATGAAAACGGCTCAGGGTAAGATAGTATCGAATTCCGAAGACGGTAGAGCAAGCTTGTTTATGTTTCGACGTAGGAATTTATTCATGCCGGATACTTCAAAAGCATAAATGTAATAGATTCGTCGAGATAAGAAGCGGCTTTTTTCTTATTCAGTTTCATTTTCGAAAAGGATAAATTTGAATAAATGCGAGGACGAAAAATGTCGCAGGACCGCTTTCCGAAACAGAAGGAACAAAAAGGAGTTCAACAAAAATAAGGATTTCATCTTTAATTTATTTTCTTAATAAATAATACGTGAACATGGCGGAGCATAATTATGGCAAGATTGAGACTAAATTCTGGGACGTGAAGTCGATGACTTAGGCGCCGTCTGTAGGAACGGGAAAGGCAAATCTTGCCTACTCGCGGGGCGCCTCCTAACCCAACTAACGAATCATCAATATAGAAAAATCTATAGACTTTTTTCTCTCTCGGATGTTCCCACAACGCACGACTTTTGATGTCTGACACGAAACAAGTTTAATGGAGCAGGCTATTAAGAATCAATTAGAATTATCATTTATCAAGATAACAAATTTAGAATACTCACTTTAATTCTATAAAGAGGGAATTTAGAATTCACGGACGCTAATAGGAGCTTTTTCCTTGATAACGTATGAACCCGAAAAAAAAAAAGAAGAAGATTGATTCACAACCGGTTTTTGGCCTATAATTAACCTCAGAGGATGCTTACTTTGGTTATAAAGTCTAGAGCAAACAAGGGATCCAACAAGCACCGGTAATAAGGTTAATCCTTTTAAAATGGGCTCTTTTCGTTCTTCATAATTAGAAAGCAGTTAATTTGGATTTAAATGAACCAGATCGTCTTGTTCCGATGAATCCGTTGTTTTTCAAAAGCGACCGGGTGTAGGGACGACCTAAGGATGGATATGGGGACGACCTAAGGATGGATATAGGGCCAACCTAAGGATGGATGTAGGGCCGACCTAAGGATGGATGTAGGGCGAACCTAAGGATGAATATAGGGCCGACCTAAGGATGGATATAGGGCCAACCTAAGGATGGAAGTAGGGCCGACCTAAGGATGGAAGTAGGGCCGACCTAAGGATGGATATAGGGCCGACCTAAGGATGGAAATAGGGGCGACCTAAGGATGGATATAGGGTCAACCTAAGGATGGATATAGGGCCGACCTAAGGATGGATGTAGGGCAGACCTAAGGATGGATATAGGGCCAACCTAAGGAGGGATATAGGGCCGACCTAAGGATGGATGTAGGGCCAACCTAAGGATGAATATAGGGAAGACCTAAGGATGGATGTAAGGACGACCTAAGGATGGATATAGGGCAAAACTAAGGATGAATATAGGGCCAACCTAAGGATGGATGTAGGGCCGACCTAAGGATGAATATAGGGACGACCTAAGGATGGATGTAAGGACGACCTAAGGATGGATATAGGGCAAAACTAAGGATGAATATAGGGCCAACCTAAGGATGGATGTAGGGCCGACCTAAGGATGAATATAATGCCATCCTAAGGATGGATATAGGGCCGACCTAAGGATGGATGTAGGGCCGACCTAAGGATGGATATAGGGCCAACCTAAGGATGGATATAGGACCAACCTAAGGATGGATGTAGGGCCAACCTAAGGATAGATGTAGGGCCGACCTAAGGATGGATGTAGGGCGAACCTAAGGATGAATATAGGGCCGACCTAAGGATGAATATAGGGCCAACCTAAGGATGGATATAGGGCAAAACTAAGGATGAATATAGGGCCAACCTAAGGATGGATGTAGGGCCGACCTAAGGATGAATATAGGGCCGACCTAAGGATGGATGTAGGGCAGACCTAAGGATGGATATAGGGACGACCTAAGGATGGATATAGGGACGACCTAAGGATGGATGTAGGGCAGACCTAAGGATGGATATAGGACCAACCTAAGGATGGATATAGGGCCAACCTAAGGATGAATATAGGGACGACCTAAGGATGGATGTAAGGACGACCTAAGAATGGATATAGGGCCAACCTAAGGATGGATGTAGGGCCGACCTAAGGATGAATATAGGGCCGACCTAAGGATGAATATAGGGACGACCTAAGGATGGATGTAAGGACGACCTAAGGATGGATGTAGGGCCAACCTAAGGATGGATATAGGGCCAACCTAAGGATGAATATAGGGCCTACCTAAGGATGAATATAGGGTCAACCTAAGGATGGATATAGGGCAAAACTAAGGATGAACATAGGGCCAAGGTTGGTGAGCTCTCTCGTAATCTCTTCCCAGAAAGTATAGAACGAAATACATAGTTAAAATGAAAACGAAATCTCGAACATGTACGGGAGAGCACACTTTACCTGTCGTGAAACCAGTCTGCATCGGGGACCTAAGCCGAGAGAGGTAGACGATATTAAGACAAAAGATAAACGAGAAGGGGCGATCGAGGACGAAAAAAAAAAGGCCATAAAAAATAAAATAAAACAAATAAAATTAAAAAAAGATCCCAAGATTTCCATTTATTTACCTACTGAAATAAGTAGGGTGCCTCGTAATTCAAATATACTGTCTTAACCGGGAGACTCACATTCCAAGTCCCATACAGTCCTTAACTATTTATGCAAATCGAAAAAAACAAAAAAGATAGGGCAGCCCACAACGGACCTCCCATAATAGAATTTTAATTGATTGTTTACCAGAGCTTATTAATTTATTTAAATACTCCTCTGACGTTTTTATGACAGATAAAATAATAATTGAGTGCGGCTCGTTGTGACAGCGGTGAGAAAAGTCCGATAAAAAATATTGACGGGGGAGATGGAAAAAAAGAGGGCCGGGAGAGGGGCATCTAGTGATGAGAGGAACGGTGCCTTATGTAAACAGGCAATGATTATGTGTGAGGCCCAGAGGAGAATTCAATTACCCGCCTGCCCTCATTAACAAACACTGTAATTTGTCAAAGAGCAACTTATTGCTTCAACACTGATTACATCCTGTCTCTTCTTTATTTATTTCCCGGCACTTACAATTAGATAAGGGCTCTATGCATATCTCCTCAGGGCGCCAATACTATCAATTAAGACTTTTTTATTGAAATTTTTCACGAATTCTCAAGTTCCGTCATCCTACTCGGATGGATAAACGAACGCTTCTGGGATTACGCTAGGAAAACAACTAGACCAAATATGAGGGTATCATAAAAGACTTCATAGTCTCTCCTGCCCTGCAAACAAAAACACGGTGGTCTGGTAGTTACGGAAGTGGAACCCCTAAAACGGCAACTTTCTCAAAAAGGTGATGGCTTTCTACCAAAATTTCCATTTATATGGGCGGAACGCTGGTACGCCCTACTGTATATGGTCGTGTATTCGGTTCTGTATACATGTAGTACTGTATATGGCTCTGTATATAATTCTTCATGTGGTTCTGTATATGGTTCTTTTCTTCTTCATACAGAACCATATATAGAACCCTATACAGAACAATATACAGAAACAAATACAAACCATATACAGAACCATATACAGAACCCTATACAGAACCATATACAGAACCCTATACAGAACCCTATACATAACCATATAATATATAGGTACATATAATATATAGGTATAATAGGGTTGTGTATAGGGTTCTGTATATGGTTGTGTAGATGGTTCTATATAGGGTTCTGTATAGGGTTCTGTATATGGTTCTTTATGTGGTTCTGTACATGGTTCTTTTCTTCTTCATACAGAACCATATATAGAACCCTATACAGAACAATATACAGAAACAAATACAAACCATATACAGAACCCTATACAGAACCATATACACAACCATATACAGTACCATATACCTAACACTATACACAACCCTACACATAACCATATAATATATGGGTACATATAATATATAGGTATAATAGGGTTCTGTATAGGGTTCTGTATATGGTTGTGTAGATGGTTCTATATAGGGTTCTGTATAGGGTTCTGTATATGGTTCTTTATGTGGTTCTGTACATGGTTCTTTTCTTCTTCATACAGAACCATATACAGAACCCTATACACAACCATATACAGAACCATATACAGAAAACCATACACAGAACCATAAACAGTACCATATACCTAACCCTATACAGAACCCTATACACAACCCTATACAGAACCATATACAGAACCATATACAGTACCATATACCTAACCCTATAATGAACCCTATACAGAACCCTATACACAACCCTATACAGAACCATATAAAGAAACATATACAGAAAAACATATACAGAACCATATACTATATAGGTACCCATATATTAGGGTTGTGTATAGGGTTCTGTATATGGCTGTGTATATGGTTCTGTATATGGTTCTGTATAGGGTTCTGTATATGGTTCTGTATGAAGAAAAAAAGAACCATATACAGAAAAACATAAAGAACCATATACAGAACCATATACAGTACCATATACAGAACCATATACAGAACCATATACACTACCATATACAGAACCATATACAGAACCATATACAGTACCATATACAGAACCATATACAGTACCATATACAGAACCATATACAGAACCATATACAGTACCATATACAGAACCATATACAGTACCATATACAGAACCATATACAGAACCATATACAGAACCATATACAGAACCATATACAGTACCATATACAGAACCATATACAGTACCAAGTACAGAACCCTATACACAACCATATACACGACCCTATACACAACCCTATACAGAACCATATACAAAACCATATACACAACCCTATACAGAACCATATACAGAACCACATAAAGAGTCATATTATGTATGTGGTACTGTATATGGTTCTGTATACCCGGAACGCTGCCGGATCTTGGAAAATAAAAATAGCATTGATGAAGTAGGTTTATTCTCATGTCGAACAAATATGTTTAGGCACATTTCCAGGCAGGGATGAGTTATCCCATTATGTTCGATTCCCATTCAGAAGCAATAGCTAATGAGATTCTCGTGTCTTAAGTTTTAGGGCAAATGTTCGGGTACTCATCTTTTCCAAAGACCACCCAAGGGTCCGTTATGAAATACATATAGCAGACAAAATCTTCTACCTGGAAAACATAATCACAATAGGTGCATCCGAGATGAAAATAAATTCTGCTAGAAACAAGGAATTTCTTTTCAAAGTACAGAATTGAAAATGTACGGTGGCAGACAAAGAAATCCGTGTTTATCCAAGTGGAAATAACCTTTAAAATTAACCTTTATTTAAATCCGATGTCGATAATTGCGGGAGGAAAATCATTTGTCATCTTCTATTTCCGATGGGATATTTTATGACGGAAATCGGTGTGAACGGGCTTCGATCCGAGTGGGGTTTAAATAATGAGAGTGGAGGAAGAAAAATATAGAGTAAGAGTAGAAGAAGGTAAAGATTGATGTGGTAGGGGTGGAGCTCGAAAGGATTAAGCCTGAGGAGCACATAAGTCATGCAAAACAACATTTAAAAATCAATTATCCAAAACCAACATGAAAGGATAATTATAGAGCTCCTATTATAAGTTGACTGCTGCCTGTCAACAAGGATTCTTGCTGCCAGGTCAGGTGTCTACGTGCTTGCCCTCTTCCTCTTCCTAGCGCTCTCTCTCTTTCTTATCCGTAGACCTTCCGCTAGCAGGGGAGGGAGAACTTTTTCGGAGAAATATAACGACTCTTCAACAACTATTTGAATCAACATTAGTCCTCATGAGCACATAAATATAATAACTCAGGTAGACATAATTGCCATGCCATATTATCTAACATCTTCACAAATCTTATTGTCTAATGTTGGTTAAAAGAATACATTTCTTTGAATAAATGCTTTCAATATGCGATAAAACGCCCAACCTGGCAACTCTGTCAGATTGGGCCTTAGAAAGTGGCCCAAACTGGCAAGACTGTAGGAAGCCCAATTTTGTCGAAATACAGGGTTGCCAGTTTGGGCCTTTAATAAGTAGCCCAATTTGCGATCAAATTCCCAAAATGGTGACACTCTCGAACGCCCAATTTTGTCAGATTACAGGGTTGCCAGTTTGGGCCTTTAATTTGTAGCCCAATTTGCGATAAACTGCCCAAAATGGTGACACTCTCGAACGCCCAATTTTGTCGAATTACAGGGTTGCCAGTTTGGGCCTTTAATAAGTAGCCCAATTTTCGAAGAATCGCCAAAAATGGTGACACTCTCGAAAGCCCAATTGTGTCAGATTATAGGGTTGCCAGTTTGGGCCTTTAATATGTAGCCCAATTTGCGATAAAATGATCAAAATGGTGAAACTCTCGAAAGCCCAATTGTGTCCGATTATAGGGTTGCCAGTTTGGGCCTTTAATAAGTAGCCCAATTTGCGATAAAATGCCCAAAATGGTGAAACTCTCGAAAGCCCAATTGGTTCAGAATATAGGGTTGCCAGTTTGGGGCCTTTAATAAGTAGCCCAATTTTTGAAGAATCGCCCAAAATGGTGACACTCTCGAAAGCCCAATTATGTCAGAATATAGGGTTGCCAGTTTGGGACCTGTAATATGTAGCCCAATTTGCGATAAAATGCCCAAAATGGTGAAACTCTCGAAAGCCCAATTGTGTCAGATTATAGGGTTGCCAGTTTGGGCCTTTAATATGTAGCCCAATTTGCGATAAAATGCCCAAAATGGTGAAACTCTCGAAAGCCCAATTGTGTCAGATTACAGGGTTGCCAGTTTGGGGCCTTTAATAAGTAGCCCAATTTTCGAAGAATCGCCCAAAATGGTGACACTCTCGAAAGCCCAATTGTGGCAGATAATAGGGTTGCCAGTTTGGGCCTTTAATAAGTAGCCCAATTTGCGATAAAATGCCCAAAATGGTGAAACTCTCGAAAGCCCAATTGTGGCAGATTATAGGGTTGCCAGTTTGGGCCTTTAATATGTAGCCCAATTTGCGATAAAATGCCCACCATAGCGACCCGATTAAAAGCTCGACTCTGTCAGATTGGGCATTCAAAAGTGCCCAAACTAGCAAAACTGAAGGAAGCCCAATGTTGTCGGATTGGAGGTTTATCATATCAGGACCAAGAAAGTAGCCCAATTTTCGATGAATCGCCAAAATTGGTGACACTGTCGAAAGCCCAATTTTGTCAGATTACAAGGTTGCCAATTTGGGCCTTTAATAAGTAGCCCAATTTGCGATGAATCATCCAAAATGGTGACACTCTCGAAAGCCCAATTTTGCCAGATTACAGGGTTGCCAGTTTGGGCCTTTAATAAGTAGCCCAATTCGCGATGATTCGTCAAAACTGGCAACATTGTCGAAACTCGAAAGCCCAATTTGTCAAATTAGGACCAAAATATAGCCCAATTTTCGATGAATCGCCAAAATTGGTGACACTGTCGAAAGCCCAATTTTGTCACATTACAAGGTTGCCAATTCGGGCCTTTAATAAGTAGCCCAATTTGCGATGATTCGTCAAAACTGGCAAGATCAAGACCAAGAAAGTAGCCCAATTTGCGATAAATCGCCCAAAATGGTGACCATAAGAACCTCAACGGATCCATTTTAGTCGCTAGATTGGGTTTTTTAAGCACATAATGATGTCCAAATGTGGTCCCACTCGGACCGACTTGGTGTCCCGAGAATTCTTGCGAAAAAGTCGCCCAAATGTATGAGGAACCCCATAACATAGCCCCAACTTCCGAAGGTGAGATGAACGCCTCACAGAACTCGAAAAAAAGCAAGCTGGCACTAATTTTGCGATAGAAAACAGGATATCAACAATTAAAAATTCATTAAGGGACGTTTATCTTGAAATGTAAATGTGTTGGAAGTGAGTGAATTTAAAGAAGACGAGAAAAAAAAAAGAAAAAAAAAAAAATTAAAAACCAACAATGGAGAGCGCTAAGAGAGTCGATATAAAAATGCTAATAGGAGGAGGCAAAGGTAAGCCATGGCTGATAGGCTAATAACAGGTTGTGAGGATAGGAAGTGAAGTAACAGTGAAATTGGCGCCTAAGCCCACTTGGGAGGCCTAAACAAATTGGAGTCAGTAAGAATTAAAACACATGTCCAGGAGGCAGTGGAGGCTTTAATTGCAGGTTTACCATGATATAATCATACACTCATGATTAAAGCTGATTAATGAGGCCGCTGACTAAATAGTGGCATTTCTACTCCCTTGACTCTGATATATAGCCCAGCAACTTGCATAAACAGCTCTATAATTATTTTAGACCAACCAACTAAAAAACGTATTTATCGACGCTTATTGAATATACATAATGCGATTAAAATTCTATTACATATTATAAACCTCTGAGAGTATAAATTATTAATTTAAATACACTTTAGTCTCTTCTTAATAGAATCACTTTTAATTTATGCTTTTTAAAAATGTACGGGAGGGTCTGTTCAAATATTCTCAATTAAAGCGTTTTTCAACCCACAGGATGTCGCCTACACGTATCCACCTTTAGGGTGCCGATTTCGAAGAAAGGAGGACAACCTATGACTCAAACATTCACGTGGCTCTACAGACCTCTCCACAAACACCAAAGCTCCCGCCTTCTACCACTGTCCCATCACCTCTCCAACCCTCTCCCACCTACCCAGTATATGGTGTCAATAGTAGAATAGTGTTTTGGCCATTAACTGACATACTAACTTTCCTTGGACTTAAATATTGTGAAATTCAAAAATTTGAAGTATATTTGATTGATAAGAAGTTAAGAGGTTAGTTGATGGATAAGAAGTTACTACGCGTTTTGAATTGTTTTCCTATAATTTACTGACGAGTGACGTCAGAGAGTTAAGGTGACGTCAGAGCTTCTTGATTTCGTCTATGTGCTTCCACTGAAACGTCTATTCTCCTCAAACCCAAAAGATGAGGTATTTAAACTTATCCCGCCAAACTGGAGGTTACACCGCTGTTAACTCACAGTTTTGCCTTTAAATGCCCCTTATACCGGCTTGATGTATTTCTCCAATATCCTGAAAAAACTGTCGGTTTTTTTGAAAAATTTCATTTGAATTTTAGTTTTAGAATACATTAATAAAGGTCGCCATGTTTTTATTTTTTTGACAATCATAAAAATTTGAAAATCATAAACTTTGTGATCATAATTTTTATGAGAAAAACGATAAAGTCGAAAAAAGGAGGATTTACAAGACTCAAACATTACCACGTGGCTCTACAGACCTCTCCACAAACACCAAAGCTCCCTCCCTTTAACCGCTGTCTCATCACCTTTCCAACTCTCTCCAACCTCCCCCTACCATGTATTTAGTGCAAATCCGACTGTTAGAATAGTGTTTTGTCCATTAACGGACATACTAACTTTCCTTGGACTTAAATATTGTGAAGTTCAAAAATTTGAAGTATATTTGATTGAAATTCTTGTAAATTGAGAAGATACCTAGGTGGAAAGGTGTTTTGAATTATTTTCCTGTAATTTACTAACGAGTGACGTCAGAGAGTTAAGGTGACGTCAGAGCTTCTTGATTTCGTCTATGTGCTTCCACTGAAACGTCTATTCTCCTCAAACCCAAAAGATAGCGCTACTGAGCTATTTAAACTTATCCCGCCAAACTGGAGGTTACACCGCTGTTAACTCACAGTTTTGCCTTTAAAATGCCCCTTATACCGTCATTGTATTTCTCCAATATCCTGAAAAAACTGTCGGTTTTTTTGAAAAATTTCATTTGAATTTTAGTTTTAGAATACATTAATATAGGTCGCCATGTTTTTATTTTTTTGAAAATCATAAACTTTGTAATTTTTATGACAAAAACAATAAAAGCCGAAAAAATTCGCTCCCTCTCACCACCACCTTTCAAAGGTCGAAATTTACAGGATTAAAATATTACTGCCTAAAGATTTGATACCTTGTGGCATATATGCTCCCTACACCCCAAAACACTATCGGATGCTTTAATAACACCCACCCCATCGAGGTCTAACGTGCCCTTAATTTAAAAAAATCCACTAACCTCAGTGTCCAGCTTTTTGAACTCTTCATCCTCCTCATCGACTTCAAAATACAGCTCAGTCGAGGTGATTGAGACGGTCCCAGGCGCCATGATTCCTGGTGCTATAAGTTTGGCTTTCGTGCTCATATTAACAGGCCCTTTAAACAACAAATTTGTCATTTTAACATCAAAAAAATGATCATTTTAAACCACATACCGGCTAAATCAACATCCAATTCTCTATCATCGCTGAGAAGATCTCCATCATCAAGAAGATCAGTCGACTGCAGCTGTTGAGAATACGTGGCTGCTAATTGCGAATGGAATTCATTCCTTGCCTAGAAAACGATTAATTAAAAAGAAATTAAATAAAAACTTTACCTGTAAAATGGCATCTTCAGGTGCACCATGTTCGATGGCAGCTTTCAACGTGGCTTGAGGATGACTAGACCCTCTTGGGTTGTGGACAAGCCGTTTTCTTCGCCGAGCATCATCTTCCCATGAGTCTAATTTCCAAAACTCAGAAAGCCTGAAATTTGTTAATTTAAAGATATTTTTATGCATTTAAAGTACTTAGTGGATGCTGGATCAACATATCCCCATGCGCCATGCTTGTTGGACAAAATGTTGCATATTTTTTCCAACAGTCTTCCAGCAATGACGTTATCCCTTCGCCGAGCGGCAGTTATCAAATGATCGCACATTCTTTCCTCTTCTTTCCGATCGAGTAACGTTTGAGCACATTGAGACTGAAAATCAAACGTTAGCATTTATAAAAAAAGATCATTTTACCTCGAAATCTGCATGTTTGAGGACATCGTCCGCTCTCATCCGGTTTAAAATGAATTCGGCCTCATTTGCGACTCTGACAATGTGGTCTTTCATCGCATGCGACAAAAGTCGTCCCTCATTTATCAGCTCGATGAATGCGAGGCCGGCATGCTTCTGCAGAGAATTCTGCCATTCTTGGGAGCACAGTAGCATCACTAATTCAACCACTGAGTGGCTATTTTTGAATGTAATCAGTCCTAAAAGTTTCCAAACAATTATATAAGGAAAGCACAAATGGGGGATAAGGTATGGTAAAATGCCCTTGAACTATTTGGCCCGAGAAAAGTACCCAAAGATACCTCTTGGTGTCAGGATCTGCCCTCGAGGGCCGGTGAGGGCCAATTTTTTTTAAACTAAAAAAGGAGCAAAAAAAAGCTGAAAGAGGAAAAAATTCGAGGTATTGAAATATTTCACAGGGGCTATTCGAGGGGAAATCGAGGTTTTTCGTCGAAAAACTTCGAAATCGAGGTTTTAAGAGTTAATTTTTCGTCGAAAAACTTCGAAATCGAGGTTTTAAGAGTTAATTTTTCGTATAAACTTCGAAATCGAGGTTTTAAGAGTTAATTTTTCGTCGAAAAACTTCGAAATCGAGGTTTTAAGAGTTAATTTTTCGTCGAAAAACTTCGAAATCGAGGTTTTAAGAGTTAATTTTTCGTCGAAAAACTTCGAAATCGAGTGTAGCTGGGCTATTCAATTTTCAACGGAAATTGCACTTTAAACGCTGATTCTGAGGTTTTTTGAACAAAAATTGGCTCTTAAAATCAAGCTTTACAAATGTTGATTTTGAAGAAAAATTCGCTCTTAAAATATCAATTTTAAGGTTTTTGATGAAAAAAGGCTCTTAAAACTTTGATTTTGAGGGTTTTTAAAGAAAAATTGGCTCTTATAATGTCGATTTTAAGGTTTTTGATGAAAAATAGCCAAATTTTCGACAAAAACCTCGAAATCAACATTTATAAATGTCGAATTTTCGTCAAAAAACCTCAAAATCAACTTTAAATTGACAATTTATCGTCAAAAACCTCCAAATGGTTGTAAGACCAATTTTTGTCAAAAAATCTCAAAATCAACGTTTTAAGTGCACTTTCTTTTGTCAAAAACCTCAAAATCAACATTTAAAAAGCCAAATTTTGGTAAAAAAACCTCGAAATCTACATTTTCTAAAGCCAAATTTTCGTCCAAAAACCTCGACATCAACATTTAAAAAGGCAAATTTTAAAGCCTAATTTTGGTCAAAAAACCTCAAAATCAACTTTAGATTGACAATTTTTAGTCAATAACTTCAAAATCATGATTATAAGAGCAAATATGTTTGTCAAAAAATCTCAAAATCAATCAAATTTTAAGTGCAATTTCTTTAGTAAAAAACGGCAAAATCAACATTTTAAAAAACAAATTTCCTTCAAAAACCTCAAAGTTAACATTCAAAACGTTGCAAAGGTTTTCATTAGTTTAAAAGGGGGTTTAAAAGGGTTGCCTAAAGGCCAACTTTCTGTTAAAATCCCCCCCTTAACTGAAAACCCACCCACACCCTAAGGTCCCAGTCCACCCTTGCACAAATTATAAGAAAGAGGTAGGTATCCAACAACCAACCTTTGCCTTCCATGAGAAGTTCTTGCCCATGAGATCCGACAAGCGTTTTAGAAAGAAATGGAGCAAAATCGACCATTATTTCACGCAAAAGGGGACAAACCGACCCCAAAGCTGATTCCAACTTTTGGGTCAAAGAAGCCTCCCTTGAAGGAGTCGTCGTCGGCGTATTTGTCATCGATGGCAAATTCTTGATCGCTATCTCTTCAGGCATATTTTGAGGCATCTCATTCCCTCCAGGGACTACAACAACGCTTACATCAGAGAATCCCCTTTCTCTGGCAACGTTTCCTTCGCTATCTCTCATATTACCTTCAAAAAATGTCATATAAAACATTAAAAATATATGAAATACCTCTCATTTGCATATTATGCATGTTTCGGTGGTCTGTGTCTTCATTGAGGTTTACATCAGTCCAATTATCTTCATTTGAGTTTGTCAGTTTATTATCATCATGAAGGGTATCAGCAGTTGTATTACTATCGGCATCACTTGCCGCCAACGAAGTCACCGATATCACTTCTTCAACACAACCCATACTCTAAAATAATTAAAAAACCGTCAAAATGTATACTCAATAACAATAAAAAGCACACAAAGGATATCTAAACAACTCAATACAACCTAGCCCCCATTTTAGTCAAAAGTTTTTGTGGTACGTTTTTGATTTTTTCAAAGAAAAACAAGCAAATACAAGTACCTACATAGATTTTAAAAGTGCTAATGGAGTTAGTCCAGGCAATCTACGCCCGGAAAGGGCAAATGATATAAATAAAATGTTTCTCTGTGTTTCCCCCAGCCTATTGATCGTTAATTGCTTTATGAGAGCTGTTTTTGAAAGGTAATTAAATTCTCTACAACTTTTGTTAAGTACACTTTTTTGATTAGATGACGTCTTCCCTCCTTCAGAGGTCAAAATTGAAAACCCCGTTTTTTTTGTCGCCTCGTAGCTCAGATACGTTTGGTCCTACAAAAAATCTATTTAGTTCAAATTTGTAGAAAATTTAAAAAGCTTTAATTTTGTGCTTATAACTTTTTCGCCTACGACGTACGGTTATCGAGATATTGGCAAAAAACCGAAAAACAAGACGTGGATTGACTGGACTAATATCGAAAAAATCGGATAGGTGATAAAGGTATTTGGGAAAACATCAATACAACAGCTATATTAAAGGTCATAGGGCAAATGATATAAATAAGGTGTTTCTCTGTTTTCCCCAGCCTATTGATCGTTAATTGCTTTATGAGAGCTGTTTTTGAAAGGAAATTAAATTCTCTACAACTTTTACGAAATAAACTTTTTGATTAGATGAAGTTTTCCTTCATTCAGAGGCCAAAATTGAAAACCCCGTTTTTTTGTCGCCTCGTAGCTCAGATACGTTTGGTCCTACAAAAAATCTATTTAGTTCAAATTTGTAGAAAATTTAAAAAGCTTTAATTTTGTGCTTATAACTTTTTCGCCTACGACGTACGGTTTTCGAGATATTGGCAAAAAACCGAAAAACAAGACGTGGATTGACTGGACTGGAGGTGATGGAGGTAAAGGTATTTGGGAAAACATCAATACAACAGCTATATTAAAAAATGCATTTTACAAACAACTTTATACAAAGGAAGGTCTTCAACTTGGATACCGGGGAAGAACATTTCCTTACGTTTTCTTAGGGAAGATACCTTATTGGAAATGCTGAAATGATGATGCCTCCCATTATATCTGTGGTCCTCAATTTCATAAGAATGATGGGAATATGAGGAGCGCTAAATTGAAAATTTCTTATAGCACCAGGAAAAAATTCTTCATGCTTACATAGATTTAGACCACAAGGGACAAAGAAATAATTAAAATCACTGATAACAGCACTTTAAAATATCAAATAATGACAAAACAAGCACAGATGGGGAGAAAAAAAAACTTTAAATCTTAAACTCAAAAAAGAATCTAACCTTAACTGAAGATGGTCCTGTTGATTCTTGAGGATTTCCGCTGATCACTGAAGAACTATTTTCATCCACGACAATAACATCGCATTCACCTTCTAAAAACAAAGAGAAAAAGAGAATTTTTCAATACAAGAAATGAAACTTCAATAAAAGCAAATGATGCAATGCCATTCATGGAAAAAATATAATATATATGCTATAAATGTAATACATAATATAGAAAAAACATTTTTTTGTTCAAAAACAGTCAAGGAGGCACGTATTTTAAGCTATTCTAAAGCATCATGTTATAAAATTTACACAGAAAAAAAATTCTAAAAGGATTGCACTCTTTTTCATGATTGAGCCCATTGGGTGGTAGACAAAATCTAATTTTTTAAATTACCTTGCTGATTTCCAAAAGAAAGAAGCTATTGAGGTCGGTGCTTGGAGGCCCCAGAGCCATAAAAATTGTGATGAACGCTCTCATCACGAATATACATCAACCCGATTCCGTCACACCGACCTCAATAGCTTATTTCCTTTGGAAATCATCTATTCTTGATTTTAAATTTTTTTAAATTGGCAGCCACCCAGATTTGGCCAAACATGCAATCATAACACCCTAACTATGTACAATAAGAAAAAAGTTGACTTTCAATTCAAAGCATTTTGTCTATTATCGCCCAAAAACTATGGCATACTCATACTGTACATGATGCCATTTTGACATGTTTATTTTCTTCATAAAATGATGTTTTTTGGTCGCTTATTGTGATTGTTGCTGACATTTGGGTATTTTTATTGAAGACATTGATCAAAAAAACAGAAGTAGGTTTTCAGCAACATCCAATAAGGCATGCAGACATGCATTTAAAGGTAGATGATGCACACATTTCTTCATGCGTCCCATCTTAAGATGAGGTTTTTCATTCTATTTGGACACCTTGACGATATAGAGCGAAAATAAGGAATAGAAATGCTCATCGAGGTGTTTATTCAAAAATTAAATGAAGTCTATTTGGGGAAAACACCTAATGTCATGCTTTTCTTGTTTAAAATACAAGTCTCAAAATTAAGTTATCTTTGGGGTTCATTTTTTAAAGGTTAGGCTTTTTGAGGTTTTTTGCATATAAATCGAAAACTACCCATCCTAGCGAAAAAATCATTTTATTCAAAATTAAAGCTCGTAAAATTATCTACAAAAAAGAATTAAATGGTTTTTTCGCTAGGATCTATAGTTAAGGAGATATAGGGGGTAAAACGGCCATCCTAGGACTTACCGTTCTCCCTATATCTCTGTTCACCTCTATATCTCCTTAAGTATACATCCTAGCGGAAAAACCGTTGAAGTCTTTTTTGTAGACAATTTTACGAGCTTTAATTTTGAATAAATTGATTTTTTCTCTAGGATGGGTAGTTTTTTTTTTTTTAATGCCTCAAAATTTCAAGTCGGTCGGCTCCACAGCGAAAGCAACTTAATTTTGAGACGTTCCTAATTTTTCATCCTATCCCAGGGGAGTGAGACAAAAGGTACTCCTGAAATTAACAAAAAAGATCATCTAACCTAGTAAGGGAAAAAATTAACTCCCATCAAAGCCAACAATCGCTAAAAGGAAAATCTTAATTGCAAAAACAAAAATCACTAATGAATAATAAAAAACAATTTCTCCCTCTAAGGACTAAAAATCTACTTAATTTACTTTTAAAGTAGATTTAAATAGAAAAAAAATGACTAAAACATGTATACACACTTGTAAAAAAGACACATCCTACATAGCAACACAGAAAAAAAAGAAGTATCCATACAATTTTAGAAATGGGTACCTTGACGAGGAAGAATAGGGTATCTTAAGACTTTAGCATTGTTGATATTGTTGTTGTTATTGTTATTATTGTTATTTTGGTTGTTATTATTGATGTTATTGTTGTTCCCTCCGCCACTGCTAGCGCCACCGAAGTTATTATTGCTGTTTCTAAGCAGGGGCGCATTGGGGTGTGAGTTGGGTAAGAACTGAGGGTAGACGTGATGCGACCATTGAGGGAAAAGAGGTCGTGGTCCACTGCAATCTGTATAAAATTTCTCGACTCAACTATTTGGTTACATAGAATTCCGTTCAGGAGTCTCGGATCATTTAATTTTCGGAATTTGCCCTAAAGGATCCAGAAGTACACCATGAAACTTATCCAAATATTTTGATTTTTCAAAAGTATCATTTAAATTATGCTTCCTTTCATTTGTGGTTCAGGAATATGTTGGGGAAGGTACCCTGGTAGGCTCAAGAGAAGGAGCAAACCTTTTTGAGGTTTTTTGCATATAAATCGAAAACTACCCATCCTAGCGAAAAAATCATTTTATTCAAAATTAAAGCTCGTAAAATTATCTACAAAAAAGAGTTAAATGGTTTTTTCGCTAGGATCTATAGTTAAGGAGATATAGGGGGGTAAAACGGTCATCCTAGGACTTACCGTTCTCCCTATCTCTATCCACCTCTTTATCTCCTTAAGTATACATCCTAGCGGAAAAACCGTTTAAGTCTTTTTTATAGACAATTTTACAAGCTTTAATTTTGAATAAATTGATTTTTTCGCTAGGATGGGTAGTTTTCGAGTTATCCGCAAAAAACCTCATAAAAAGGGGGCTTTACCCCTCCACTCCTCCTTTCACCTATTATACTTTTATCAGGGGACCTTTCACGATATATTCCTGAAAAAATTAAAACGTTTCTGTTTAAAAATTTCCTGAACTATTAAAAAAAAAAAAAAAATAGCCGATACAGACAATACTCTTGCATGTGACACAAAACAGTGTGCTGTGCTTATAAGGATGGATTGTTAAATTCTTCTTAAAAGTTAACTTCCTCAACATAGGAAGTTATTGGTTTCGCCACATTCCTCCAGAAAACCCAATTCTGGGCACATTTTCCATCTATTTTAGACATATATTCATGAAAATGTAGACTTTGTGATCCTTAAGGATGACCTCCAGGCCTCAAGACACTTCTGCGCACTGTTATCCAATGAGAAAAATGTTGAGGAAGTTACAGATTTGGACATCTCTTCCAAAAACGAAACAAAAGTGTAATTTTGATTTTAAAATTTTGTGTAGTAAAATGCTATTAGTACTAGGTGTTCTGTAGACTTCAACATTTAAAATTAAGGTGAGAATAACGAAAGTGAGATACTACAATCTGTTTCCTGGCTACTTCTGGAACCATAAAACAGCTTTTTTGAATGCAATTTTTAAAAATTTCATTTTTCTACTCTGTGAAACAGCAAAAGAAAAGTTGAAAGAGACTAACCTGGAGGACTGTCCGAATGCTGATTTCCGACGTTGGTGGGTGGAGTGGCCACTCGAGCTAACGGCGGCTCTAATATATCTCGATATTTACTCACCATCAATACTGATATGAAATAAACGACGGCAAGAGAAAGAAATTGAGCTTGTTTGGTCTCTTCCTATAAATTAGAACAAAATTTAAAAATTATAAATTAAAAAAAAATAATACTAACAACATCTCTATAAATGACAGCACGAAGCCTATTGACGTCCATATCTTGCAACAACTTTTCAGGATCTTTGATAGGATTGCCTTGATTAATCGTAGTTTCTCCAACATTCTAAAAAATAAACAAAAAATAAAGGTTCAATAGTAGGGTTCCATTTCCTCGGGAATGTAAAAATCTTAAAAATGAAGCTAAAAAAGGGCCCAATTTGCCGTAAAAAAATATTATCTAGTTAAATGGGCCCCTGGTGCCTAAAATTGATCAAAAATCAAGCTAAAAAAGGGCTAGATTTGACATAAAAAAATAATATCTAGTTAAATGGGCCCTTGTGCCTAAAACTGATCAAAATTCAAGCTAAAGAAAGGGCCTATTTGTCGAAAATATATATATATATATATATATATATATATATATATATATAATATATATATATATATATATTTAACAAGAAAGTAGAAAACACACGCGGTGAAATATATTAAAATTTTTGTTTATGGATAGCGAAAAAGTAAAGTTGACACAAAGAAAACACAAAAATAAAAGAGATTTACCGGAATTTTCGATTTTCATCGTCATCGGCGAAGGAGAAGTCCCCGGCCCCATTCTCCTTCGCCGATGACGATGAAAATCGAAAATTCCGGTAAATCTCTTTATTTTGTGTTTTCTTTGTGTCAACTTTACTTTTTCGCATCCATAAACAAAAATTTTAATATATATATATATATATATATATATCCTATATATATTCTCTTACCTTTGGTGAAGTCTGTACACCTCGTATTAGAGACTGGAGGTGAGCAGATTTATTGTTATATACAGCAGAATTATTAAATGGTCGTCTTCTTTCTTTACATTCTAAGCAATTTCTCACAGCACACGTACAAACCTAAAATTTAAAAAAATATTCAAATAAATTCATATAAAAGAGCATACCAGTCTCAAACATTGTCGAAGTATACCACCGCTCGACATATTTTTTTCGGCTTCCAACTCGCCGAAATTTAAAGAGCTCGCAAAAACTAAAACGTCCGCTAAATTGACAAGCCTCTGTAAGAAGGAAATTGCGATTTCGATGGGCATCCCTTGTGTAGGTTCCATGACGTCGAGTTCGCTCTAAAAATGAAAAATTGAGAAAAATATAAATTGAAGAGAGTTCGTACATTGGGCGAGGTGGCTGATGCAAGTAGTGGTAAAAGGCCGCCACAAGCGATTATCAGGTTATCAGCAAGCTGCGATATAAGATGAACGGTATTGACAACAAAAATCGCATTTTCGCTGCTATTTACAAAATCCAATACCGATTTAGTGGAATGGCTAAAAAAAATTGTCATGATCACGGTTTGAATTCAAAAAAACGAAACCTTTTCCAAACTTGAATGTCGGTTTCTATCGAGAATAAAACATCTGAAAGCAACCGCTGGTGTATATAGGACCATTTGAATTCTGGTATTCTAAATGGCGGTCGAGATGGCCCGGGGCTGAACATGGGACGACCGTTGGCGTCTTGAGGGACTTTCCGCTTCGTTTCTAAAAATTTTGAAAATTTATTGAAAAATTCAATTTTATGAAAAAGAGAAGAAAAAATGAATTGGCACCTGGGAAATGAGCTGGTTCAACTTGTGTTGACATGGATGAACTTATGGGTTCCTTTTGAGGTGAATGGACTGCAATAAGACAGGTAAGCTATAGTCTCGATTTTGGAATTAATTTAAAGGTTTTTATACAGAGTGCCATATAAGAGTCAAAGGGTATAGCCAGATAAACCAATTTTATTTTTACAAATAGGCTAGGGGTAGAGGTAGTGTGGACTGTGGCATGGGTAGCGCGGTATGAGTAGTGGGGTTTTTATACCTAATTAAATGTGATAAGTCCCGATAAAATCGGTTATAGGGGACTTTTTGACCCATTATTCGGCTATACCCTTTGACGACAAAGGAGGCATTGAAATGTACTAAACGTTTTCATCCTCAAGAAGAAATGAAAAATGTATGAAATGGATAAAATTTGCTCCTTGTCAAATATTAATAATAGTTACCATCAACTTTATCGAATTTATTATCTTCTTTGATGATATTGAGCTCAGAGTTCCCATCGATTTTGGTACTTTTGTCAGTTTCCGGAGTTTGATTAGTTTTCTCGGTGTCGCCATCTTGGTCATGAGTGGATTGTTCACTTTCAAGATCGGCAGTTTCTGCGGGTTCTGCGATTTCTTGCTTTAAACGAGCTGCAGTCTCAAGAACGTCTTCAAGAGGAAGATCTTGCGGTTTTTCAACTTTTTCAGACTCAGGTTCGTTTCCATCAGGGGCTATTTGTGGAATCTCGTTTGTTTTTTGAGAAGAGGCATCATCGACTTCACCCTCGGTCTCATTCAAAGTAGTACTGGACGGCATATCGGATTGAATGGGTTCTTGAGAAGGTTCTGCAGAGACGTCTTCAGATTCGGTAAATTTTGAGCAAACGTTTTGTGTCTCAGTCGCCTCTTTTACGACTGATTCGATAAGTTCACTGACTTCGGAAAGGATATCCGTTTCTGAACTCGATTGAAGGACGGATTCATTATCTCCGATGAATTCTGAACCTTGAAGTTCAGGCTTGTCAAGTTCCGTGCCTGTCGGGGTCAGATAAACTTCGGAATTGTCGCTGTCGCCGATTTTACTAAACTCTCCGGAGTTTTCGATGTTTGACGACTCTTCGGCATCGACTTTCAGCACACCTTCGACAGTTTTGTTCTCGCTTGACTCAGTCAGGTAGTTCCCTTCTTTGTCTTTTTCCTCGCCGTTCACACCTCGGGAGTAAAGGTTGTTCGTTTCAACGAGAAAAACGCAGCTCGAGTCTCCAGCTTCATTCGGAACATTGACTTCAGCGGTATCGTGCAATGCCATCGTCGTCGCAGTCGGTGAATCTTCAATCGAAAAACTGGAAGATTCTGGTTTTTTGTCATTCGCCCATCTTTCTATTCGTCTCTCAGTTCTGCTTTCTTCTCGAACTTCGCTGTCCTCGGAATTTTCATGAAGGTCCTGAAGAAATAAAACAAACGATAAGCATTCAAAAACATTAGGTGGCTTTGCATACTTGGTACACAGTGGAGTGAAGTGCCTGGTGTTCCCAGCCGGAAATCGTGCTGATGGGCCTCTGCTGTCTTAAAGCGGGATCGGTGATATTGTCCGACCTTTGTCTCTCATAATGTTCATACATTTGAGCAAATTGCAATTTAAATTCTTCATACGAGACCTACGGAACAGAAAATTGTCACTAACTGGCCAAAGACCACTCCCATCACCTCCGCTTCCACTATCACCTACCCACCTTCCCATCACATCCTCACCTCCATCACATCCCCACCGCCCTTCACCTCCCCGCCCTCCCTTCACCACCCCACCCTACCATCACTGCCCACCCTCCCAACACCTCACCACCTCCCATCGCCTCCCCACCCACCCATCACCTCCCCACCATCCCCATCACTCCAACCCTCCCATCACCTCCCACCACCCATCACTCCCCGCCTCCCATACCTCCTACCCTCCCATCACCTCCCCACCCTCTAATCACACTCACATCCCCTATCACATCCCCACCCTCCCATCAACTCCCACCCTCATAATCACCTCACATCCCCTATCACATCCCCACCCTCCCATCACATCCCACCCTCCCATCACCTCCCCGCCCTCCCATCATCTCCCACCCTCCATCACATCAACCACCCTCCCATCACCTCCCACCACTTCCATCACTCCAACCCTCCCATCACCATCCCGCCCTCCATCACCTCCCTACCCTTCCATCACCTCCCACCCTCATCACCTCCCCATCCACTATGTCACACTCCCCACCCTCCCATCACATCACCGCCTCCCATCACCTCCCCACCACTATCACCTCCCACCCTCCCATCACCTCCCACCCTCCCATCACCTCCCCACCCTCTCATCACCTCCCCGCCATCCCGTCACCTCCCACCCTCCCATCACCTCCCATCCACTATCACCTCCCCACCCTCCATCACCTCCCCATCCACTATCACCTCCCCACCCTCCCATCACATCACAGCCCTCCCATCACCTCCCCATCAACTATCACCTCCCCACCCTCCCATAACATCACCGCCCTCTCATCACCTCCCCACCCTCCCATCACTCCCCGCCCTCCCATCACCTCCCCATCCCTATCACCTCCCATCCACTATCACCTCCCCACCCTCCCATCACCTCCCCGCCCTCCCATAATCTCCCACCCTTCCCATCACATCACACCCTCCCATCACCTCCCACCCTTCCCATCACCTCCACCCTCCATCACCTCCCGCCCTCCCATCACCTCCCTACCCTTCCATCACCTCCCCACCCTCTATCACCTCACATCCCCACCCTCCCATCAACTCCCCACCCTCTAATCACCTCACATCCCCTATCACATCCCCACCCTCCCATCACCTCCCATCACATTCCCACCCTCCCATCACTCGCCTAACCCTCCTGCCCCCTGCACCACCATCCGCTCTCCACCCTTTCTCCCGTCACAAACTGACCAAAGTCAACCAAAGCATACCTTTGAATGGACGATAGCCAATGTGTCGACCCAGACCCTCCATCCTCCATATTCATGTTTGATCGCATGGTGGAGCAACATTCGAAAGAGCGAGTAAACCATATCGGACGTTTTCTGCTCCTCGGTATTCTTCGGATGAATGTAAGCCATCGCGATGAGCCACTCCTGATATCAATCGAAATATAAGTGAACAAAAATAAAAGCGAAATTAAAAATGAATTACCTGCCAAACCGACATTTGAAGCACCGTCCTTCTATTTTCCCTATTATTGTTACACAAAAGGGTCATATCGGACAAAAAGAGCTTTTTCACTTCCAATAACTGTTCCGTTTGCTTCGATTGCCTAATAAGGGTGGCGACAACTTTCAAAATCACTGAAAAACACAAGAAAGCAATTAATTGAGCGATCTGAAATCCAAAATCTGCAATTCCGGTAAGCGTGAAAGAAATTTTTTTGTTTAACTAGCTCAAATCTGCATTAAATTTTTGAAAAAGTTTCAAGTGTAACTTAGGAACTTGTCTGGAGCTGCCTAAGTCGATAACTTCCTCAAAAATTCCCCTAACTACCCCAGTTCTCCTTTGACGGCCCCAAAATTTTGACATTTTTACTTTATTTTTTTCCACACTTATACGAAATGCAACAAAAAAACAATCGTGGTTGCGACAAGAAATAGCCACAACAATGTTATCCTTAAAACATGAGAAACACATTCTTAGGAACAAAGTTAGTTCTTGAACAACAATTTAGTAAAATTTTAACAATAAAAAAAATGAAATTATTAAGTTTTGAATTGATGACCTGCCACATCGATCCATGCCAAAATCTTAAAAATTATTAGTATAAGACGAACAGGAAACAGCAAGTTTAACTTACTTGAGTTAAAAACTTACAATCATTATTTCTTAAAAATTCATGAAAAACCTGTAAATTGAGTAGGAGTGTATTACAACCAATAATTGAATCTATTTTGTTTAGACAGTTAAAATCAATAGATCGATAATATGGACCTTCCAAACAATTTGAAGTTCTCGGGCCTAAATATGATTTTTTATCAATAAAATAATTTTTAAAGGAGATTTCAGAAAAACTAAAACTTTCAAGTCAGAACCGATTTTTAAAATGTTTTTGATAAGAGAAATGCTACAAAGTAAAAGAAAATGACTGATTTTGAAGACTCACTTGGATTTTCAAGCCTGAAATGAGATTCCGGTTCAGGATGTCTGGTGTAAAGAATCTGTTGGCTTATATGTTCAGTCATTATCTAAAATGAAAAAGAGAAAGAATTCAATTTTAGAAGAAAATTTAAAAATGGAGGAGGAACCTTACTCTGGGCTCTACAGACCTCTCCGCAAATACTAAATAGCTCTCCCAAACTGATACCACTATCCCATGTCCTCCTCAGCCCTCCCATCACATCCCCACCCACCTTTACTGTTCACCACCCTCCCATCACTTCACCACTCTCCCATGCCCTTCCTCACTCTCCCATCACCTCCCCCACTCTACCATTGTCTTCCCCACACTCCCATCACTTCCCGCACTCTAACATCACCTTCCCCACCCTCCCATC
>JAGWEN010000806.1:0-55442 GCA_018703685.1 Orius laevigatus
GTCCGTCCTAGTCTCTTTTTTTATCCCTCGAACACGCTCGAAAAATTATTTAAAGCTCATCGGTTACCTTCCTGGTATCGACGTAGGGGGAAAATATATGCAAAAAAGTAGAAGGGTTGGGGAGAACAAAAAACAATATCAGGCCCAGACACAAAGAAGGTTCTACATCAAAGGGGGTAGCGTTAAAATAGGTCACTACTCGGGGAATTTTTAGTGGTCTTTGTCCCTACCGTCCCTCAAAGACTCTCATGCCTTTTTTTTTTTCTTTTTTAACAAGTACACACTTAATACAAGAGCCCAAGGGGAGAAAAACGGAAGGTAAAATTAATAAAACTCCACAGAGGTAGGCCTCGTGGATGCTTCTTTAAGAATCGTAAATTCAAATCAGAGCTTGTCGACTAAAGAGGTGATATCGTAAAACCTTTTAGTACCGGTTTAACTTAACGAGTGTTAAATTCATCGCGTGTCTTTGCCAAATTATCACCTTTTTTCATATATTTTAATAACTTATTTTTAACACGAGATTTTTTCTTCCGTTATTTATAATCCTGGTTGGATTGCCGGAGATTTACATATAAAGAGAGAAACGTTAAAAATTATGGTCGGTTTAAAGTGGGCCCGAGGCGTTTAGATTGTTATTAGCCGCCGCCCGCAATATTGCCCTACCTGAGTTACAACGCGAGTTTACAAGTTGTAACGGGTTAAGGGCGTCCCGATTTTTTTAATAACGAAAAAAAGTTATTTTTAAACTTTTTGTTGGAATTGTAATGAATAAATGGAATATGTGAGTGAAAATTCGTGAGGCGGGTATGTCGTGTGGGAGGGGAATCCTTAGTATTCTAAAGTGGTCTGAGGGAGAATTAGGGGCCGGTAGAAAGGGCGGACCCGCGAGAAGGGAAAAGCCTCCTCCGGGCTATGGAATTATTCAAATGAACCCCGAAAGTTGATCAGTCTGACCGCTAACCCTTACAGAAATTGTACCAGAGAAATGTGCTTTAAAGGCAACTCTTCACACACAAACCTCCATGATAATTCTCACTAAATTTGATTTTTTTCTTTCTTTTGTTTAAAACAAAGTTTGTGGCTAAAAGAGCGTTGGAGGGCCCTTTTCCATTTAGAAAAGTGAAAGTGTGAGGAAGTTTTTCGTTTGTTAAAGTATCGGTGGCTGGCGAATGAGCAAGTTGTTCAAAGGATCCTGAAAACATTGTAGACACGAGTTGATGCGCACTAAATTTAACTACTGACCCCTTAAAGTGCTTTTTGGTCCTGAGGTGGAAACTTTAAAGGGAAAAGTTTAGTGGGGGAGGGAAGGAGGACGCATGGAAATTAATTAACTACGCTCTCCCAAAGAGGGACAGGAGGGAAAAATTTAATTTTAATAATCATAAGACATTTTTTTTTCCAAAAATAACTAGAATAAAAATAATCTTATTTAGTTGATAAATACATTACAAATCAAACTATATACCTATACCTTAAAAACCGTGTTTAATAGACAATTTGAGTTAGGTCATGTTGCCCAATAAGACCCTTTATCATGCTAAAAAAACTCTAAATGCAGAAATTTCACTTAAAACCGCGTTTCATCGACCAATTGAGTTAGGTCATGTTGTCCCGATTGGTCCCTTTATCATGCGACAACCTGTAACAACACTTTTAACCCAAGGTACTCATTATGCGGGATTTTACGCATTTTCAAATATTTTTACGCAACAAGCATTGCCATTGTGCGTACATTCCTTTATCCCATTTAAGGGAAGACAAAAGTCCAAAGCCATATTTTGAACACTATTTGACGGGAGAAGATCTTTTATTGCCAGATTATGATCCTTGTTTGACAAGAAAAGACCCTTTTCACCAATATTTTGACTAGAAAATAAACTTTTCAGGTAGATTTTGACCCTTTTTTCGAGAAGATAAGACCCTTTTCATTCTTATTTTCATCCATTTTGACCAGGACAGACACTTTTTTGACAGATTTTGACCCTTGTTAACAAAAGAAACTTTTCACTCAGATTTTGACAAGAAAAGACCCTTTTCTGCCAGATTTTGACCCTTTTTAGAGAAGATTAGAAACTTTTCATCCTGATTTTGATTCATTTTGACAATTACAGACTTTTTCCTAGAAGTTTTTGACCCTTTTTGACAAGGACAAACACTTTTTAGACAGATGTTGACCCTTTTTAACAATTAAAGACCCTTTCCACTCAGACTTTGACCCATTTTGACAAGAAAAGAAATTTTCAGACAGATTTTGACCCTTTTTCGAGACGATAATGCCCTTTTCATCCTGATTTTGAGCAATTTTGACAAGGAAATACACTTTTCATCCTGATTTTGAACCTTTTTAACAAGAGCAGACTCTTTTGAGACAGATTTTGACCAATTTTGAGAATAAAAGACACTTTTCAGGCAGATTTTGTCCCTTTTCGGCCTAATTTATAACCTTTTGGACATGAAAACACCCTTTTTAGCCAGATATGCACCCATTTTGACAAGATAAGACACTTTCCAGGCAGATGTTGATCATTTTCTGACTAGATAAGACCCTTTTTAGCCTGATTTAGAACCTTTTTTCTCAAGAAAAGAACCTTTTAAACAAGATTTTGACCCCTTCTAGAAAAGACACTTCTAGACAGATTTTGATTCTTTTACGTGAATAAAAGACCTTTTTTTGGCAGATTCTGAATATTCTTAGAGTCCTTTAGTAGTCATACTTGAACCTTTTTAGACAAGAAAAGACACTTTTAGGACTGAATTTGACTTTTTTTTTTTTTTTGACAAGAATATTTATATAATAAACCTTTTTTTAGGGAGTTTTTGTATCTTTTCGACATGAAGTGCCCCTTTTATCGAGATTTTAAACCCTTTGTACAAAAAAGATCGCTTAAAGCTAGACTTCACATGTTCTACATGTATATAAATTGAAATAGTACGAAAAATAAAAACTTTCCTCTGGTCACCTTACTTAGACTCCATATCCACCGTTAAGTACAATAAAAGGAATTATTCTGGATGAAAAAATTTTCATAGTCCGGAATCGGTTTTTCCAAACTCAAATATGCACCATTACTTCCATAAAGAACATCAGCGTTATAAGCTTAATAATGGCCAAAATTTCACGGTTTTTTGAAAAATCTCTTAATGGACGATGGAACGGGGTGCCTACTCGGGTGTAAATCGTAATCATCCAATTTTACTAACGATCTGTTTTTTTCAAACTTGCGTGTTTATTTTTAACTCGATAATAATGACCAATTTAAAATCGAGAAAACGAGGCGTTCGAATTTGTTGGAAATAAAATATACGGAGGGGGCGTCCGTGTTTGTCGAGCAAACAGCGTTTGTCGGGGGAAAATATCCGATTTATATTAAAGAGGTCCTGTCTATTGAATGTCGATTGCGTTTCCCTTTTCCACCGTAGTTGACGAACGGCGTCGCGAACATACCGAGAAGCCCCTCACAAAAAAAAAAGCCGAAGAAGGGCTTTAAAAGGAGGTCGAAATTGGAATATAAATTGTTAAGTTTCTGAAGAATAGCTGATAACGTGACGTTTCCGCCGGAAACTAAAATAAAGTTTAAAAAGTTTTCGGACAGAAAACTTTTATCTCGACGACGAAATAAGAAAATTTACATTTTATTTAAATAGATATACAAAACGTATTTTACTGCATTGATAAAAAGAGATTTATTCAATAATAAACTAACTTTTTAAATAAAATCCTTAATATTTGGTAAGGAATCTTAGAATGCGGTAGCGTTGATTCTTTGAACCTACTAAACTATATAAACCACCCGATTTGCATAAACAGCCAAAATAACCGATAGATCTAAACTGCGCAAATCACCTAACTAACCCAGACTTTGAAAACCGCGCAAAACTGTAAAAACCACCCAAATCATCATAACTGTGTAAACCTCCTAAACTGTGGAAACCACCCCAACTGTAAAAACCCCAAACCGCCCAAACTGTAAAAAAAACCACCCAATTCGCACAACCGGCCTGAATCATCCAAACTGTAAAAACCACCAAGTTCTCACAAACTACGAGAATCACAAAAATTGTAAAATCTCAAGAATTGCCCAAAACTCCTAAACTGCCCAAAAGACCCTAATCTCCCAAACTGTAAAAACCACCCAATTCTCCTAAACTGTAGAAACCACCCCAACTGTAAAAACCTACCAAATTGCCCAAACCTCCAAAACTGCCTAAACAACCCAAACCGCCCAAACTGTAAAAAAAAACCACCCAATTCGCACAACCGGCCTGAATCATCCAAACTGTAAAAACCACCAAGTTCTCACAAACTGCGAGAATCACAAAAATTGTAAAATCTAAAGAATTGCCCAAAACTCCTAAACTGCCCAAAAGACCCTAATCTCCCAAACTGTAAAAACCACCCAATTCTCCTAAACTGTAGAAACCACCCCAACTGTAAAAACCTACCAAATTGCCCAAACCTCCAAAACTGCCTAAACAACCCAAACCGCCCAAACTGTAAAAAAAACCACCCAATTCGCACAACCGGCCTGAATCATCCAAACTGTAAAAACCACCAAGTTCTCACAAACTACGAGAATCACAAAAATTGTAAAATCTCAAGAATTGCCCAAAACTCCTAAACTGCCCAAAAGACCCTAATCTCCCAAACTGTAAAAACCACCCAATTCTCCTAAACTGTAGAAACCACCCCAACTGTAAAAACCTACCAAATTGCCCAAACCTCCAAAACTGCCTAAACAACCCAAACCGCCCAAACTGTAAAAAAAAACCACCCAATTCGCACAACCGGCCTGAATCATCCAAACTGTAAAAACCACCAAGTTCTCACAAACTGCGAGAATCACAAAAATTGTAAAATCTAAAGAATTGCCCAAAACTCCTAAACTGCCCAAAAGACCCTAATCTCCCAAACTGTAAAAACCACCCAATTCTCCTAAACTGTAGAAACCACCCCAACTGTAAAAACCTACCAAATTGCCCAAACCTCCAAAACTGCCTAAACAACCCAAACCGCCCAAACTGTAAAAAAAACCACCCAATTCGCACAACCGGCCTGAATCATCCAAACTGTAAAAACCACCAAGTTCTCACAAACTACGAGAATCACAAAAATTGTAAAATCTCAAGAATTGCCCAAAACTCCTAAACTGCCCAAAAGACCCTAATCTCCCAAACTGTAAAAACCACCCAATTCTCCTAAACTGTAGAAACCACCCCAACTGTAAAAACCTACCAAATTGCCCAAACCTCCAAAACTGCCTAAACAACCCAAACCGCCCAAACTGTAAAAAAAACCACCCAATTCGCACAACCGGCCTGAATCATCCAAACTGTAAAAACCACCAAGTTCTCACAAACTGCGAGAATCACAAAAATTGTAAAATCTAAAGAATTGCCCAAAACTCCTAAACTGCCCAAACGACCCAAATCTCCCAAACTGTAAAAACCACCCAATACTCACAGCATCCCTGAGTCACCCAAACTGCAAAAACCTCCAAAACTGCCCAAACCACCCAAGCCACCCAAACTGTAAAAACCGCCCAATTCTCACAGCCTGCCTGAATCACCCTAACTATAAAAACCTACCAAATTATCCTAACTGCCCAAACGTCCTAAACAGCCAAAACTGTAAAAACCACCGAAATCACCGAAACTGCCCCAACCTCCCAAACTGTCGAAACTGCCCAAACTGTAAAAACAATCCAAATCACCCAAACTGTCGTGATCTTCAGAACTGCCTAAATCATCCAAACTGCCCAGACCTCCGAAACTGTCCAAACTGTCTAAACTCTAAAAACAACCGAAATCTTCTAAACTTCCCTGACCTTCAAAACTGCCCGATCCTCCCCAACTGCCTAAATCATCCAAACATTTCAGACCTCCCAAACTGCCCCTCAAAACTGCGTATATCATCCAAACTGCCTAGACCTTCAAAACGTCCAAACTTCTCAAACCGCCAAAATGTTTAAACCACCCAAATTGCCCAGATTGCCTAAATTTACATAACCACCCAAACTTTATAGACTGCCCGAACCATCCAAATCCAGCAAAACCACAGAAATCAATCAAACCACTCCAGCAAATCGGTCAGTCAACTTTGACGGCAAAAAGTAAGATAGGACTATATACCCCAACCATCTTGCCATGCCGCCAAGGGAGCTTTAAAAACGGAGAACCCAAAATTGCACACTTTTTTCAGGAGGGGAAGTTGATATCATAACTTTTTTCCTTCTGCTCTAGAATGGTTTTTGTTTGGCGGGGTCTTTTTTGCACGTAGTGTTTTTGTAAGGATAAATATTTGATTCCGAAGCCAAAATTCGTTTAAGCGTAATTTAAAATTTTATTCATTGTTGATTGTAAAAGTTTATTTATTTTCGTCCAACTTTAATTTTCATATGCAAATATTTATACGCGATATACAGTGTTTTAATTCGGGATCCTCTCTTCCCTCCAGTCGAGAATAATTTAAGCCCGAATACATAATTCATCATTTTGTTCAAAAAAATTGATAATGAAAGACGTAATTTCTAAGAAAAGGTGAAATTAGGTTGATGTTGAAAGGGAAAAATGGCGACCATTGTATCGGGAAAAAGATAAATACTTAAAAGAGTAGTTAATCTAGTCGGACAATGTGAACAATGCGGACTTAACATTCTTTTAGGATGGCTTCACTTCATTAGAAGAATGGATGGGAAAGAGGATACGTTAGGATCAATGGGGTAAAAGAACAGTCTCTTATTTTAATCTTTAATTAAATTTTACAGCTTTTCAAGATATAAGATAACTTTCTTTAACAGTTGATCCTGAACTGGACTCAATGGGACTATTAGTTTTGCCGTCAATGCCATTTTATCGGGTTTTTTTTCTTTTTCAAGTCAATTTGAGCGTATCAGTAATCATTTCATTCAAACTCCTTTTTCTTGCTGGGAAGACATTTAGGGTTCATAACCTTTCTTTTCCATTGTTTATGTTAACATTTCATCAATCTCATTTCCAAGATGATGTTTCAGGTAAACAGAATGCAAGGACATCATCAGATAGCGCATTACCAGGTCAATATATTTCATTTCAATCATTTCCCCCTCCCCACTCATTTCTTTTATTCGCAATGTTCCAAACGATCGAGTTCCATGCGATATTTAGAAAGTTTCCTTGAAGTTTAGTCGAGAAGTTGATGACTTTTACGTGAAGTTTTGGACGGAAGTAAAACAATAGGACTTCCACTTGTCTTGTCATCCTTTATGTATTTATATAACTCTTATCGTTTATGTCAGAAAAAATGGTTTTTCTTTTGTTTTAGGGGTTGGAAAGGGGGATGGAAATTTTTCATGTGTTTACAATTATGCGTAATTTAATAGAAAGGATGTTAAAGCATTTTTTCCCCTTGAGCCGTCTCGTGGGAGCAACTTGGGTCCATAAATTCACGACACTTGGAAAAACTTTCTTTTTTTTATAACCGAGCCTGGGATTTCCTTATTTAAATGTTTCGGCTTGAGTTCGAAACAAACGTTTTGATGCTCGAATTGATAATAAACGTACTTCTTGTAAATTATTACGTAATGAGGCCTCTCGAAGAGTGACTTTGACAGGTTTCGTAATGAAGTGGAGTATAAAAGATTTTTCATCTGACATCGCCAAACATTTTGGGAGGATTTTTATTATTTTATGTTTGATCAAGACTGAAGATCGAGGCTTGAAATATGGTATCTTATTTATTTTAAATCGCTACAATTTAAAAATCGATTGGTCATTAGGGAGCTGAAAAATCCACTCCTCGATGATTTCAGCACAACCCCATTACCCACATCACCTAAAACTATACCTCCCTAACACATTAATGCCCCCTCAAACCCCTTGCACCCCAGGAATACAACGAATCCTCAACACATCAACGCTCCAACGCCCTAAACCCCCAAAACCGCAAGATCATTATGCCTCCCCCAAAACCCCAGTGCCTCCAAAATCCCCAAAACCGAAAACTCCAATCCCCCAAAACCCCAAACCCAAAACTACAATGCCTTCCCCCAGAACCCCAACACCCCAATGCCCCCAAAATCACAAAACAGAACACACCAATGCCTTCCGCCAGAACCTCCAAAACCGCAACACAATTATGCCTTCCCCCAACACCCCAATGCCTCCAAAATTCCAAAAAACCGAAAGCACCTATCCCCCAAAACCCTAAAAACTACAATGCCATCCCTCGAAACCCTACACCCCAATGCCTTCCCTGAAACCCCAATGCCCCAAAATCTCAACAAAACCACAGAACACACCAATGCCTTCCGCCAGAACCTCCAAAACCGCAACACAATTATGCCTTCCCCCAACACCCCAATGCCTCCAAAATTCCAAAAAACCGAAAGCACCTATCCCCCAAAACCCTAAAACCCATAACTACAATGCCATCCCTCGAAACCCTACACCCCAATGCCTTCCCTGAAACCCCAATGACCCCAAAATCTCAAAACCACAGAACACACCAATGCTTTCCCCCAGAAACTCCAAAACCGCAACATAATTATGCCTCCACAATCCCCAAAAACAGAAAACATTAATCCCCCAAAACCCCTAACCCAAAACTACAATGCCATCCCCCGAAACCCAACACCCCAATCAATGCCTTCCCTGAAACCCCAATGCCCCCAAAATAAAAAAATAAAATAAAAATTTAAAAATAAAATAAAAATAAAATAAAAAAAATAAATAAATAAATAAATAGCCTGCTTTCCTCCGGAAATCCGCTAACAGAACACATCAATGCCTTCCCCCAGAACCTCCAAAACCTCAACATAATTATGCCTCCCCCAACACCCCAATGCCTCCAAAATCCCCAAAAACCGAAAACACCGATCCCCCAAAACTCCAAACCCAAAACTACAATGCCTCACTCAGAAATTCAACACCCCAATGCCTCCCCCAGAACCTTAAGGCCTCCTCCTAAGCCCCAATGCCACCTTTCACTCCAATTCTTTCTTCCAACACCCTAACCCTCTCGCCCAATAAGCCAAATACTGTCCCCAACATCCTCAACAACCCACATTCTCCCAAAAACACCACAAATCCTCCCAGCTTCACCAAAACCCCTAATTCTTTTCCCGGAACCTCATTCTCTTAACAACCTAACTTCTTCTCCCAACACCCCAATTCCATCTCTAAAAAACAATATCCTCTCCACAACAACGATGTAGGACCTCTTTCTCGGTACACCCTTTCCACAGGGTAACCTAATAACGCCATTATATTGTTAAAAAGCTCAAATCAAGTCATAATTTATATGAAACCGAGCTAATCTTAGCAAAAAATCGAATAAGTTTAGCAAATTACAGCATGGATAGCTAAATCATTTTGAAAGAGTCGTGAATTTTCAGTATGACGATAAATCGAAAAATAAAGGCTGACACGACTCGGCTCAGACTAGCGTGATCTTTTTGCGACCTTTTTTTAATTTATTCCCCTACATTTTTATTTTAAAGGTTAAAAAAGGAGCCTTTGGAATAAATTTAAACAGTTTATTAGCATGCGATACGAGGTAAATATTCTAGGAGGAGGAGAGAAGAAGGTTAAGTGCAATTTCCAACGTGCCGCGGGAGAGGAGAAAATATTTGCGGTCGGAGACGAGAGACACGATATAAAGGGCTCTAAACTAATTTACAACTTCCTTTCAGCAAACATGTTTGCGAACGGAAACGGTCCCCGCCGCCCTTATTATATTTGTATAAATTCTATACGAAACGAGGGCACGGACTGCCTCTGGCAGGTTATAATCACCCAGAAGCCCTTAAGCTAAAACCCAGTTGCACTTATAATTTTCACTCATTTTCAACATTTTACCGAATATGAAAAAGTATTAGATTTAAGTGGTTTTATATCAGAAAATGTCTTCCTTTACATTCTACCTCGGGCGTAATGGCTTTCCCGATGTATTCGTCTTCTTTCATGTTCGGATAAGCCAACAAAGAGGAAAGTATGAGAGTGCTTTGGGGGAACATAAACGCGTCCCAACGCTACCACTAAATCACCTTACCTCAGAAATCCTTATATTCCGCACCTCCGAATCTTTTTATTATGTCTTCAACTTTTTTTTCTTTAACTACAGAATTTTTTTATTCAAAGTTAATATAGTTGATTTCAATGACTTCTTTATTCGATACAGAAGGTTTTCAAGTTTAAAGTTCCATAACTTCCACAATTTTTGCTCAATTTTATTATAATTTATACCGTTGGAAAGCTATTTTAGAGAGCTACAAATGTTATTTAATATATAAAATCGCTTAGATTATTCCTGCGCCCTTAAAATGAACTTTAACGTTCACTATCATATTCATGGGTTAAACTTCCATAACTTCCACAATTTGTGTCCGATCGTATCGATATTTATACCGTTGGAAAGCTATTTTAAAGAGCTACAAATGTTATTTTATATGTAAAATCGCTTAGAACATTCCTTATCCTTAAAAAATGGATTTTAACGTTCACTATCAGACTAAACTTCCATGACTTCTTCTGATTGCTTTTAACTTGTTTGATGTTTCTGAAAAATCTTAAAATAAAAAATGCGATCAATTAAAATCAATAGGGATGAAAAAAATTAAATTGGCTGATAATAAGTAATCTTCTTTCACCCCTTTCCTCTCACCCCTTGTCCTAATTAGAGGGCTCTATTTATCCATTCAGCAAATTTTTTTTTCTTCCCTTCTTCCAAGTTCTCTAACGAGGGTCAAACTGGAATAATTAAAGTTCGACTTTAATTGGAAAAGGAAGAATAAAGTTTTCGGTTTCGATTTGCATGTCGACAATAAGCATTTGAAAATTCGCTTTTTTTCACTAGAAATAGAATATTTTTTATATTAAAATCTTTTTTTCTTTGGAAAAGTTACATTAGTAACAGATTTTCCAGGTAAAAAGGAAGTAGTCGTGGAAAAAGAAATTTTCTCTTGGGAAATACGTTTTATTCCTTGTTCCAGGTGGTAGGGGGTGAAGGGAGGACAATAGGAGACCCGAAGGCTATCCCTTACAACCCCCTAAATAGAAAATATCGAATTCCCCTAAGGGTCTTCGGGTTAAAGAAACCGTACACTTTAGGCTCCGGGTGTGCGCATGAATGAAAAACAAGATTTCTCTCCAGGTTTTCTTCTTCTTCTCGTTTTTTCCATTATCTAAGAGTTGATTGGGCCCGACTCTCGCCTAAAGGTTAACATCGATATTTCGGCTTCGATACAACATATCTTGAGAAATGAAAAAAGGCTTTTTCATCCCCTCAGTGATTACATCCAGAGAAAAGTATCAAATTTCCTCAATTAGTAGGTAACCAATTAAGAGTAAGGAAAACAAAAAATAATCTCAGGTGTACAAAGAGATGTTTTTTATAATTAACACTCTCTTCTAGGAGCTTTGCTCGCGAGAAGAAAAAAAGTACCCCAATCTTGTAAAAAAGAAGGAGCTCGTCTTGCGATAGGAAAAAAACTATCCAATCAACCTTTTTAGTTTGTAGTTCTTTAATAATATTTCTAGCTGTTTAAATATCAATAAAATTTGATGTTTCGAAGTTACGAATATCATGAAATTGACCAACGGAAACATGTTTATGTCCATTTTTAAGAGCTAAGGAACGATTTGAGCAATTTTATGTACAATTAACTTTTATATATCTTTAAATAAGCTTTCTAAAGGTATAAGTATCAATAGAATCAGTCGAACATTTTGGAAGTTATGGATTTTTAAAATTTCAGTTGTAAACTTTACTTCATCAAACAATGACATTTAAGCCCATTTTTTAGGCCAGAGAAGTACTCTGAGCAATTTTATATGAAAATAACACATGTAGCTCTTTGAAAGATCTTTCTAATGGTTTAAATATCAATAAAATTGGTCAAAAAATAAGGAAGTTATGGGTGCTCAAAGGCTCAGTTTCCTGCATAACTTAGCTTAAAGTCTATTTTTGAAGACTAAAGAGTACTCTAAGAAATTTTATAATCAAAACAACTTTTGAAGCACTCCAAATGAGCTTTCTAGCTGTATAGGTATCGAAAAAATTGGTCTACTCGTTCAAAAAATAGGCTGTTTTCGAGAAAAATAAACTTACGTTTTTAAGTTCAATGATAACTCATCTTTGCTTCCTCTCAATTTAACTCCCCTTCCCCGCAGCATCTAATCCTTAAAAATCTCTTACCGACGAATCTATTCATCCGATCTTCTTAATATTAGCATATTTGAAGTCAGCTCGTCAAAACCTACCAGATGACTACCTGTTTTTTCAAAATTTCCGTTTCGGTGGAAAATTAAATTTACTATTTTCCCGATGAAAATTTTTCCGGAAAAACTGCTTCCTAAACAGCACGTAGATTTCCAAAAGAATGAGAACGCGCTTTTCAAAAAAAAATTCCGACCATTTTTAGTGCCCAAAACGAGGAAAAACTTTTGGGCATCTTCCCTCTCTCTCTCGCACACTTGGTAGAATTTTGATGTCGGATCCCCCTTAATAATAGACGTACAGTAAATCTCATTTTTTTGACTTTTATTGTTTTTGTCATAAACCGACCTTATTAATGTATTCTAAAACTAAAATTCAAATGAAATTTTTCAAAAAAACCAACAGTTTTTTCAGGACATTGGATGAAAAACATCAAATAAAAAAAGAAGCGGTATAAGGGGTCCTTAAGCACACATCAAGATCCCAATCTATGAGCAACTTTGTGGACCTAGGTACCCTTGATTCCTAAAAAAGAGACCGAAACTTTGAGGTTTCAAAGCAACAAATCACTTTTAGGTATTTGAAGTGAATTTTAAAAAGAGGCACCCCTCAATTCCGTTACAAAAACGCGTTAAAGTTAGATGGGAATTTTATAAAGTGATAAATCTGAGAAGGTTATGCAAGGGAGGTTGACAGGAAGGCGAGAGTGTTGATTAAACTCCTATTCATTATGTAAGAGGGATCTCTCAAGTGGGCCACCTCCTCGCCCCTCTCGCCCACCGCCACCTTAGCCCGAACCCATAATGAACCTTTATTATGCATCACAATTTTTAAAAAGAAACCAACTTATTTCAATTCAAAACTTCCCCGCAGTTCATTAGTTTTTCCCTCACGAAATAAACGACTTTTAATATTCCATAAAGCTGTAAACCCTCTTTTTTATTCTTTCTATGACAAATCTAATATGAAAAGGAAAAATGTTACTTTCATTTTTTTATCATATTTTTAATAATATTTTTTCAAGAGGCGTCTTCCATTAATTTTCACAATTGATAATTTTGTTTTTTTAAAAAGACAAAAGTATTAAATATTATGTTTGTTTTAATTTGTTTTTTGAACGTAATCAAGCGGTTTGTTTTGAAAGCAATTATTTATATTAGAACCTTGCCGAAAAGACAAACAAACGTCCGGGACTAATCCATTAGCTAGAAGCCCGAGGTAAACATCGGAGTTGACCTAAAAGAGACGGAGAGGGAGGAAGGGGGGAAAAAAAAGGAACAATTTTTATTTTATATACTAGATGGAAATCGTTCGTAAACGAAATCTGCCGATCTGGAATGAGGAGGAGGGAAAGGGAATCAAGGGAGGCCGGTGGACGTAATTTCATATCGAGGCAACGATCTCCAAGGCGTTTCGAGAGCTCCTATAACGTGGTTTTCGGGCAAAAAAGACTTAAATTTGTTCCCTCGGATTCACTTCGAACCCTAAACGTCTTCGTATTTTATTTACCGATGAGAAAATTCAATTTCGAAATGTAATTTGCAATGTTGAAGACAATGTTTTTGGACGTCTGTCATTGATTTTTTGTATCCTTTCACTTTTGAAATCGACGAGCCTGGAAATATCGGTGATTCAATTACCTTTCGGACTGACTGAGTAACTCCCCGGACCGTCAGGGATTGAATTAAGGCTTAAAACCTTGCGAGTTGCGAACCGTCGGTTTAATTGTGCCGACGTCCACCCCCCCGACAACCGCTAACGCCGTCCGACAGCTTCCTGTCTCTAGCGTCAGTTTATAATTGGGTCATACCCGCCCGCATCTTTCTAGTCCGTTTGCCTGCATTATTAAATTTCACTGTCGCCCTTGTTATTCACCCTCACACCCCCTCGCTTTTTTTCCCCCGATTGCTAATTCTTCTTTTCCAATTTAAACACGATTTATGGGTGGGACAATTTTAGATAAAGAACCTATCGTGTAGCATCACATTCAGTGAGGGATTCATGACAAAACTTCCCTATCGTCCACAATCTTTGACGTCCACTATTGCCAAATCGTGCGATTCATATACAATTGTTTCACTTTAAACTGTCCAGGGCTCCCAAATTTGGCGTTTTATTATAAATTGGAATAATCTGACTCTCCAGTGTTGCCAAATTGTGTGTTTATCTTGAATTGCTCTACTTTGACAATCTCCAGTGTTGCCAAATTGTCTGATTTATCTTGAATTGCGCTACTTTGACAATCCCCGGTGTTGCCAAATTGTTTTTTATCTTAAATTGCGCTACTTTGACAATCTCCAGTGTTGCCAAATTGTGTGATTATTCTTAAATTGCGCTACTTTGACAATCTCCAGTGTTGCCAAATTGTGTGATTTATCTTGAATTGCGCTACTTTGACAATCTCCAGTGTTGCCGAATTGTGTGATTTATCTTGAATTGCGCTACTTTGACAATTTCCAGTGTTGCCAAATTGTGTGATTTATCTTAAATTGCGCTACTTTGACAATCTCCAGTGTTGCCAGTCTGGAAGATTTATCAGGAATTGGACTGCACTTAAATGTCAAATGTTGCCACATTGCCATCAAACTGGCTTAATTTAAATAGTTCAGTGTTGACAAATCGTCATTTTATCAACAACTTGACATGGCCCAGTGTTGCCGCATTTTGAGTGGTGCCAGTTCGGACGATTGGTCTGCTTTGAACTGTCCAGTGTTGCACCATTGATCTACTTTGATAATTCTCAGTGTTGCCATGTTGGGCGAGTCATAGGAAATCGGAAAGATTTGCGATTTATCTGAAAGGAAGCGCCCAGGAGGGTAGGGAAGGTGATGGAAGGTCCAGGAGGGTAGGGAAGGTGATGGAAAGTCCAGGAGGGTAGGGAAGGTGATTGAAGGTCCAGGAGGGTAGGGAAGGTGATGGAAGGTCCAGGAGGGTAGGGAAGGTGATGGAAGGTCCAGGAGGGTAGGGAAGGTGATGGAAGGTCCAGGAGGGTAGGGAAGGTGATGGAAGGTCCAGGAGGGTAGGGAAGGTGATGGAAGGTCCAGGAGGGTAGGGAAGGTGATGGAAGGTCCAGGAGGGTAGGGAAGGTGATGGAAGGTCCAGGAGGGTAGGGAAGGTGATGGAAGGTCCAGGAGGGTAGGGAAGGTGATGGAAGGTCCAGGAGGGTAGGGAAGGTGATGGAAGGTCCAGGAGGGTAGGGAAGGTGATGGAAGGTCCAGGAGGGTAGGGAAGGTGATGGAAGGTCCAGGAGGGTAGGGAAGGTGATGGAAGGTCCAGGAGGGTAGGGAAGGTGATGGAAGGTCCAGGAGGGTAGGGAAGGTGATGGAAGGTCCAGGAGGGTAGGGAAGGTGATGGAAGGTCCAGGAGGGTAGGGAAGGTGATGGAAGGTCCAGGAGGGTAGGGAAGGTGATGGAAGGTCCAGGAGGGTAGGGAAGGTGATGTGAAGGTCCAGGAGGGTAGGGAAGGTGATGGAAGGTCCAGGAGGGTAGGGAAGGTGATGGAAGGTCCAGGAGGGTAGGGAAGGTGATTGAAGGTCCAGGAGGGTAGGGAAGGTGATGGAAGGTCCAGGGGGGTAGGGAAGGTGATGAAAGGGTCATCCATATCACAACAAGAATTAGCAGCTCGATACATTTGTCGCATATTGGACTGTTTTAAATCCCTAGTGTTGTCAGATCGCTAAATTATGCGAAATCATGACTTCGTCAGACTGTCTAGTGTATCCAAATTGAACTACTCTTACAATTTCCAGTGTTGCCAGGTGGAAAGAATAAGCAATAATGAAATAATTTTACACCGTCCAGTGTTGCCAAATTGTTTGATTTGTGGTAACTTGGGATACTTTAACGATGAATGCTTTCTGTTTCAGGTGAGGTGGAAAGGCTTCTCCGGGAGTATAGGCAAAATCAAGAGCTCGTCCGAAACATCGGAGCACATTATTATCAAATTATTTACCCCGTCCAACTTAGGCACCATGAGAAGATGGGAATCTCGACGAGGGAGGTAGGGACATCAAAGGTAAGTCGAAAAAAAAAACATTTTTAATACAAAATCTTAATTAATCACATCTGCGACTAATCCCGGATTAATTATTCCTGAAGGGTCCGCTCCCAAATCATCGTAATTAGGACTAATTATTGCAAGGTGCAGCCTACGTGATCAGCAATCTGAGATGAAAAATTCTCCTTTTTTCTTGAACGTTTTTAATTAATTTCCCAGGCGTCAACTTTGTATTCACTGGCTGATATTGAAACAGACCTTGATCATTTAGGGGAGAATAGTTTATGGCCGTCTCCGCAAATGCCTTTTATCAATGGAATATACTTGATTTATGCCCTCGTACAAACTTCATTGTCTCCAAGCTCTAAATCTTGGCTTATAATAGAATTTCGACCATTATTGTTGTTAGGGGAAAAAGAATTATTGAAAATACAAACATGACCGATGAATAGACTGCTTTTATGAAATGTTGCGAGTTATTGTTAAGAAGCTTGGAAATCAGTACCCAGTTGAAGGTAGAAACCACCATGATTTGAGAGTGAATCATTGCTTTAATTAAATAATTTGGATTACAGAGCAGTAAGTCTAGTGAATCTAGTCTGTTCTGGCAAAGTATGACGCTCAGTAGGAAAGCTTGATCGCCAGTGGTTTCAAACATTCTAGCAATGATTGATGTGTGGTGTATACAATCCATTCCATAATTTGAAATGGCATTAGTTGCTTCAGTCTAGATAACAAGCAATCAATCAGATCATGTCAATTATAAATTTTTGAAGCGTCTATCCTATTTGTAAATAAACTGCTGGATCCATCGCAGAAGAGGATAAAATCCAAGAGTTATAACTAATCCAGACCAGTTATAACCAAATTGTTCCCGACATTTGTAGTCCAAGAGCTAGTGTCATGATGTCATCGCTTCCCTAAAGAGTCTAGTTGGTACTGCCCAATGAAGATACTACTAGTAGAAACTTCACAGATAATATTAATTAATAGATTGTCAGTCCTGATTGTATGCTGAAATCTGATACCCATCTTGTGCCCTTTCTTTTGGAATTCATAGCTCAGACTTCAATTCGTTGTCAAAACTTCCAGAAACTTCCTTCTGCCAATCAAACAAACCGCAAACTGCTGTCGTTCCAACATCCGAGATGTCTGACAATAGGAAAATTTCAATCCTTCACGAAGATTCACGATTTATACACTTGAAAACTTTTTACGCTTGAATATTTGCATTTTTACTAAAGTGTTTATTAAAAGATGGTAATACATATTAAAATAATATCAAGGGAGAAAAAAGTGTTAGAGTGGAAAGAGGGCAATTAGCACGCTCGGAAAACTTTTCCCAACAGGTGCTTCAATTTTCGCGTTTTTATATAGAAAAAAATTAATTTTTGTTCTTTTTTCAGTTCCCACCACGCTACAACGAGGGAGGGAACTACAAACCTGAGAGGCCCAGCAATACGTTACGCCGGGTAAGTGTCAAAAAATGTTCCTCCACTAGCAATAAATCGGACAGTTGTTTGCTGAGGTCGAAGGGAACACCTGGGTTATTGCTTCCTACGGTTTTAGCCGGAAAACCGCAAGATTCTTAATCGCTCTCACGTACGACGGATTTATAAAGGGTCTAATTGAAATCTCCAGGCTTAGATATTAGAGATGGGAAGGGGTGGGGGTGGTTTCAAAGCGGATGTTTGATCAGGACCTATGTAATCCTCCCCTATACACTTTCCGGCCCCCTGAACCCGAAATCCGCAAAAGTAAACAAATTATCATTACATGTCCCTTTGATATCCTCCAACGAAAAGCTTTTAGGAGCAAATATATTCATAAAAAAAAAATTAAACGCCATTACAAAGAAAAAGAGCTAGCCCGAGGGAGTAATAAGTTATTATTTTATTGCTTTTACGTTGTTTACTGTCCCTTCGAATCCGACAGTCCCAGGAGAGCTATGGATCTGATAAAAACGATACAGAAAAATATAGCCAAAAATATATTTTTCATTACAAATTCTTGTTTGATAATTTCTCTAGTTGTCTTTCTTGATAAAGTCCTATTAGGTTTCCTTATCTTGTGGTAACAATGCTTGGAACCTCCCTCTTTGGCCTAAGAGCCTTTAACAATCGATGGTTTATCACCTTGGGGATATAACCTCACTTTTTGTTTTCCTCCCATTGTTCCTCATTTTCTTTTGTTTCGGAATAAACAAAGACAAATATTTCCTGCCCTAGTTTTTTTTTCTCCCTAAAAGCATAAATATGAAGGTGTTTTAAGAATAAAAAAAAATCTGACTAGAAAACGATATGATTGATCACCTGAGGTTATTTAAAAAACGGTTTTAATGCAACTTTTATACGTTTTGCTCTTGATTGATCAACTCAACGCGGATGGATATGAAGGGTTAAAAAAAGTTTTTGATTTGAAAAAAGAGATGAACAAAAATTCGGAATTCGATGGAAATAAAAATCGTTGGGATTTATATTCTGAGTGTCTTTATTATCAAGAAATGGTTATGAATAGGTAAAAATTTGGTTTCGATCTAATTGTTTAGTTCGTCTTTTTTAGCTTTGGCTTTATACGAAGGTGGGATGGCAAGCTTGGACTGCTTAGTATGTTTGCCTCCGGATCAAAATTTAACCTTAGAGTGGTACTTTCGTAAACATTTTTACGAAAAAGAAAAAATCGTTGAAGAAAACGAAAATGTACTGATTGAGATGGAAACTTTAAAAATTTACAATGTAAGTCCCAAACGATATAATTTTTTTGGTCGAATTACATCGAAGATTAAACAAAAAGGTCTAAGTTAGACAAAACCGATCAATTTCACTGGTTTCAATGGTCTACGTTAGACTAACCTTCAAAACCGATCAATTTCGGAGGTTACCATGGTCTACGTTAGACTAGACCTTCAAAACCGATCAATTTCATAGGTTTCAATGGTTAGACTAAATCACTAAACCTTGAAAACCGATCAATTTCAAAGGTTTTAACGGTTCTTAGTGGGACTAAACCTTCAAAACCGATCAAATTCGAAGGTTTCAATGGTCTACGTTATACTAAACCTTGAAAGCCGATCAATGTAAAAGGTTTAAACAGTTCTGAGTGGGACTAAACCTTCAAAACTGATCAATTTCGCAGGTTACAATGGTCTACGTTAACCTTCAAAACCGATCAGTTTAATAGGTTTCAATGGTCTACGTTAGGCTAAACCTTCAAAACCGATCAGTTTCATAGGTTTCAATGGTTAGACTAAATCACTAAACCTTCAAAACCGATCAATGTCAAAGGTTTTAACGGTTCTGAGCGGGACTAAACCTTCAAAACCGATCAAATTCGAAGGTTTCAATGGTCTACGTTATACTAAACCTTCAGAATCGATCAATTTCGCAGGTTTCAATGGTCTACGTTATACTAAACCTACAAAACCGATCAATGTCAAAGGTTTTAACGGTTCTGAGCGGGACTAAACCTTCAAAACCGATCAAATTCGAAGGTTTCAATGGTCTACGTTATACTAAACCTTCAAAACCGATCCATTTCGCAGGTTTCAATGGTCTACGTTAGACTAAACCTTCAAAACCGATCGTTTTTGAGGTTTTAAAGGTTTAAATTAGACTTAAAACCGATTATTTCAAAAGTTCGAATTCGACTTACACTGTCCGAGAGGATTAGGACAAGCCATGCTTGTCTAATTCTTGGATATAAAGCGGCTAGTTGCTCGCATTGGGCCAATAATTTTACCCATCCCCTCAGTGTTTAAAGCCTTCCCCTAGGAATGGTCAGATTTCGGGAGGATTCTAGCCATCCTAAAGAAAGGATTAATGCAAATAAATAAGAAAAAAAAAATTCAATTTTAGATTCAAAAGTCGAATGAGGGTATCTACCATTGCGGAAATGATAAAAAAACGATATCCTACTTTGTCCACGTATTTGGAGACGAGGAGCCATTCATTTTGGTCAAATATGGCCTCCCGAGCGATGAAATCACAAAAATTGGCTCGCTTATCATAAAAACGGTTTGGACGGACTGGAACGACTGTAGCGCCTGCGGGCGAGTAGGTCGCAAGTCAAAGCTTGGCGTTTGTTTCGTCAAAATCGAACGTTTCCTTTCCGGCCTCCCATGCAGGAGTCGTTTCCTCCCAAAAATTTTAAAAAGCAACCCCAGGCTCAAAAGGACCAACAGAATAATGATGACCTATTGCCAACAAAACTGTACCGACGAAATTAATGAAAGAGGAACTTCAATTAATCCGAATAATACCGACGGTAATTATTTCTGAATCAATACTTTTCAATTTGGACCCCCATTTTGCACTAAAAACCCCTTCAATCTCGACTTTCTACTCGTACCCTTCCTTTTTTTCCGAAATAATTTTATAAACTGTAAGCTTCTCTGTATTGAAATTCAAATCAAGAAAAGTTATCTTACACAACTCGCATTCTCGCCTCCCCCTTGTATGATAATAAAGAGGACTTGGAGGTTTACGGAAGAAGATAAGTTTTGAAAACTTACCTGTTATTTATGGCGTTATTCGTGCCCCGCCGTATTCCGAGAGTAAAGTGGATGGGAACCGCAAGAGTGTCAAGTATAAGAGTATATCTCATGAGAGTCAGACGCACCTGTTATATTTTTAACAGCCCCCACCCTACTCCTGGACCTGAACAATGCTACTTTATACTCGTAAGGAGTTATACGCGAGAGTATACGACTGTTACAGAAAGGCATATTCGTCTTTTTTGGGTCTTCTAAGAAAACTACACATTGTAACATGGGTAATGGGGAAATCCAACGCCAAAGGGTAAAGCAAGGTCGAGGGTATTGCAGGGTCCTATTAGGTAGCACCCTGTAACCCCTTAGCCTCTTAACCATTACGACGGGAGTGTATTGAACGGAGCTATCGGATTTGCTAAAGCTAAACCATAAGTATAGGAGGGTATTGGATGGTGCAACTTCGTAGGCCAATCACGACAGGAAGGTATTGCAGGGTCCACATTTAGAAGGGTAAAACATCAAGACAGGGGTATTGCTGTTTGCTATGGGGTATGCTAAGTCATCGCTACAGGAGAGTATTTCAGGGTCTCCATTTGGAAGGCCAAACCATCACGACCGAAGGGTATTGGATGGTCGAATTAGGTAGACTGAAACATCATGACAGGAGGGTATTGGATGGTCCAAATATGTAGACTGAACCATCATGACAGGAGGGTATTGCAGAGTGCTATGGGGTATGCCAACCAATCACGACAGGAAGTTACTGCAGGGTTCCCATTTAGAAGGGTAAAACATCAAGACAGGGGTACTGATGTTTGCTATGGGGTATGCTAAGTCATCACTACAGGAGAGTATTGCAGAGTCTCCATTTGGAAGGCAAAACCATCACGACCGAAGGGTATTGGAGGGCCCAATTAGGTAGACAACCATCATGACAGGATGGTATTGCAGAGTGCTATGGGTAGTGCTAACCAATCACGACAGGAGGGGTATTGGATAGTCCAATTCGGTAGGCTAAACCATCATGATAGAATGGGTATGCCAAGTAGGGTATTGCAGGGTGTATTTGTTGGACATTAAGGTATTGCAGGGTCCCCATTTGATGGGCTAACAGCTAACCTATCACGACAGGTGAGTATTTCAGGGTCTCCATTTTGAAGGCTGAACCATCGCGACAGAAGGGTATTGGATGGCCCAATTAGGTAGACAACCATCATGATAGGAGGGTATTGCAGAGTGCTATGAAGTATGCTAACCAATCACGACAGGAGGGGTATTGGATGGTCCAATTCGGTAGGCTAAACCATCATGGGTATGCTAAGTAGGGTATTGCAGGGTGTATTTGTTGGACATAAAGGTATTGCAGGGTCCCCATTTGATGGGCTAACAGCTAACCTATCACGGCAGGTGAATATTTCAGGGTCCTATTTTCTATTGTAACCTTTATGACATATAAACCTTAGTCGTTTTTTTAGGCGTATCTCGATTTCTTCACACAATCGTTCGGAAGACAATGTACGCCGAATTGGGTCGGAATTTGACCGTTTCGTGTCCTCGAAGCCGTAACGTAAACTGCTTATACGAATGGCTTATGAACGATTCCGTTAAAATATTATATCAAAACGATACAAATCCGAAAAGCCGCGTTTACGTGGATCCGCGTGGTAGGCTCTTTTTCAAAACGGTCTCGGATATTGATAAATCCCTTTATTCGTGCCGCCAGAGAGGGGAAATATCGGGAATAATACGACTAGTCCCTTTAAACTCGACTAAAATGGATATCGACACACACGCCTTTCTCCTCGGAATATTCGCCATTTTGTTGCTCTCCTTGTATTTGACCGTCCGAATAATTGTTTTAAAGGGAAAAGCGAAAGATGGAAAATAGAACAAAATGTCCGGATCACTTAGACCTAAATTTGAAAGTCAACGAGTTAACATTAGAGGCCTTTATATACGAAATAAAAATTGTTTAAACATTTCTTCTTTTTTTCCCCTTTTTTTCGAGTTTCTGGTATAAAGGAGTTGTAAACAAGTGTCAAGACGAGTTCGAAGTTTGAGTAACTTGGAGGATGAATTTCTTAATGAAAGCCCGGCGTGTTTTCTCTCTTTTGTGTGACTTTACTCCGTGTATCACCGAGGTGGAAACTTCATCAATGTTTTAGATGAAAATAATGTCGTCAAATAAAACATTTTTATTCAAAATGACGCCTTTAAATTCGAAAACGGATGTTAATTGTCATAATTAAATCCAGTTTTGGCCTCTTTTTCCTTAATTTTACTTTCGTAATTTTAACATTTGACAACTCTTCTAATGAAGTTCATTATCCAATCAACTAAAGTACAATGAAGATTACTAATTTGAAGGTAAATAAATGTTAATTTTTAAATTTAGAGGCTCTACGGACTTCTCCACTGAAGCGAAATGTTCCCTCTTTACCTTCGTAAACGTTCGCCATATTCCTCCTTACCTACCTTCATTAACTTCCTCAATTTGCCCTTACATTCCCCTAATTTTCTCAATCTGCCCACACCTTTCCTAACTTCCTCAATCATCCCACACCTTCCCCTAACTTCCTAAATCTGACCCCACCTTCCCTTAGCTTCCTTCTTCTGACCCCACCTCCTTCCCCTTACTTCCACAATCTGCCCACACATTCCCTTAACTTCCTCCATCTGCCCACACCTTCTACTAACTTCCTCCATCTGCTCACACCTTCCCAACCTTCCCCTAACTTCCTCAATCTGGCCCACACCTTCCCCTAACTTCCTCAATCTGTCCACAGGTTCCACTAACTTCCTCCACCTGGCCCACACCTTCCAATAACTTCCTCCATCTGCCCACACCTTCCCCTAACTTCCTCAATCTGTCCACACATTCCCTTAACTTCCTCATTCTGGCCCACAACTTCCACTAACTTCCTCCATCTGCTCACACCTTCCCCTAACTTCCTCAATCTGCCCACACATTCACTTAACTTCCTCAATCTGGCCCACACCGTCCAATTACTTCCTCCATCTGCTCACATCTGCCCACACCTTCCCCTAACTTCCTCAATCTGCCTACACATTCCCTTAACTTCCTCAATCTGGCCCACACCGTCCAATTACTTCCTCCATCTGCTCACATCTTCCCAACCTTCCCCTAACTTCCTCCATCTGCTCACACCTTCCCAACCTTCCCCCACCTTCCTTGAGCCCATCGCAAATACCGATCGATAGTTATGCAAAAACTATTCTTTTAGCGAAAGTTAAAAATTTTAATGGTCATCATATAAACGAAAATAGCAATTAGGGCAAGTTCGGTCTTGATTTCACTTTCCGTTCTCTTGATCGTGGACATAAGGGTTGATTTGCGATCAAGGGTTCCTTGTCTTAAACTTGCGTCCCCGAATTAATGACGTCTCGTCGCTCGGTTCAAGTTGTCGAGGGGAAAGGGGGTCAGCATCTCCCCGACGTTTGATCCTCCGAATGATTCGAACCGTTATCCGTCCCACCCCCTCACTTCAAACCCGTAACTGTCTCACCAATCAATAAACTCCCGCTTTCCCGCCTCCGCATCCCCTTCTACCTTTCATTTTTCGTTCAACACCCTATCTATCCATATCATCCGAAAAGATGTCAACCCAATATCTTTTTATTACTCATTTTTACTAGTTAAAAATCAAATTACATACAGTGAGATTCCTGATGTGATTTTAAATTTTGGGGCTTCATCCTTGATGGACATCATAGGTAGAGCTGAGCCAGGATTAGTTGAATGATCGAAAAGATAAAGTCAGATAAATGTTTTACAACGACATTAGGGATAGCCGCAAGACGATGGGGAGTGGCAGGGCTCTTCATAATAATTAGGCTAAATCCTCACAACAAGGCGGTATTGTTGGAGTGTTTTTGGTATCCTCTTAGAATTTCGATCCATCTTTTTAGATATGATTATTTCTGGATTTTGTACCCACTTGACCTTAAAAAGGTAGGAAAGAGCAACAAAAAGGGTGCTGGCCCTTTTTCCTTGGGGAAGATGGATGTAGATTGAGAAAGTTAGGGGAAGTTAGGGGCCGATGAAGAAAGACAGCGGAAGGTGGGGGAAACTTATGGAATTTGTGGGGCATGTTGAGGAAGTTAAGGGAAGGTGGGGCACATTGAGGAAGTTAGGGGAGGGTGTGGGCAGATAGAAAAAGTTAAGGGAAGGTAGGGTCAGATTGAGGAAGTTAGCGTAGGTAATATTATAGACTTGGGGATGGATGGGGAAGTTGGAATAATTGGGGAAAGTGTGGGCCAGATTGAGGAAGGTTGGGAAGGTTTGGGTAGATGGAGGTAGTTAGGGGAAGGTGTGGGCAGATAGAGGAAGTTATTGGAAGGTGTAGGTCGATTGAGGAAGTAAGGGAATGTGTGGTCAGATTGAGCAAGTTAGGAGAAAGTGGTTGTAGATTGAGGAAGTCAGGTAAAGGTATGGATAGATTGAGGAAGTTAAGGGAGGATGTGGGCAGATAGAGAAAGTTAAGGGAAGGTAGGGTCAGATTGAGGAAGTTAGCGGAGGTATTATTATACACTTGGGGATGGATGGAGAAGTTGTAATAATTGGGGAAAGTGTGGGCCAGATTGAGGAAGTTAGTGGAAGGTTGGGAAGTTTTGGGTAGATGGAGGTAGTTAGGGAAGGTGTGGGCAGATAGAGGAAGTTATTGGAAGGTGTAGGCCGATTGAGGAAGTAAGGGAACGTGTGAGCAGATTGAGCAAGTTAGGAGAAAATGGTGGTAGATTGAGGAAGTCAGGTAAAGGTACGGACAGATTGAGGAAGTTAGGGTAATTGGGGAAACTTAGCGGAGGTGGGGCAGGTTGAGGAAGTTAGGGCACATTGAGGAAGTTAGGGGAAGTTAGGGGCAGATGAAGAAAGACAGCGGAAGGCGGGGGAAACTTATGGAATTTGTGGGGCATATTGAGGAAGTTGTAGAGTTTTCAGGTAGTAAAGCTTAAGTAAATAAGTTACTGTTTCTACTTTTAGTTTTTAATATCAACTTATATCAACTGATGATTTTATTTTTTATATAAAAGACACCTGTCTTTTTATATGATCTGCTACAAAGTTAAGGGAAGGTGGGACACATTGAGGAAGTTAGGGGAAGTTAGGGGCCGATGAAGAAAGACAGCGGAAGGCGGGGGAAACTTATGGAATTTGTGGGGCATATTGAGGAAGTTAAGGGAAGGTGGGACACATTGAGGAAGTTAAGGGAGGTTGTGGGCAGATATAGAAAGTTAAGGGAAGGTAGGATCAGATTGAGGAAGTTAGTGGAAGTTGTGGAAAGGGTGGGCACATTGAGGAAGTTAGGTTAAGGTGTGTTCAGATTAAGGAAGTTAAGGGAAGATGGGGAAACTTGAGGAAGTATGGAAAGGTGGTTAATGAATATAGGAAAGGTGGTTTTTGGGCGAGATGGAGAAATATTGGGGAGATTTACACCGATTTCTTCACCCTAATAAGGACATCAAATGCTCCAACTGCTCAGCCACCGCCCTTAGACAGCACATTAAATATTAAAAGCCACCCTGCATAATTTTTCCCAACTAAAACTCCTCTCCACGTCCAATTTTCCTTAGAAAAAAAACGAGAGAAAATTTCTTGTGAAGAGGTAAAACGCAAAGAGGTGATGGGAATGGGGAGGTGGTGGGTGGGAGGGGGGGTAGCTCATTTGGTAAACGTTCTAGGACAATGGAACCTAACGAGTCAGACTTTAAAGGATCCCCCCCCCCTTCTCGACCCTTTTCTATACCGCCTTGGGATTGGCCAATTTCATTGAGGCTTCGTTAAAATCTCGTTATCACTTTGAACGAAGAGGGAGCGAAAAAACGGAAATAGAGAGAGAAAATTGTAAAAATTCTTCATAAAAAACGTCCTAGGAGCTAATTAAATAAATTCAATTTAATTTATCTCGCCTAATTACAGAAAATTAAAATTTCAATTATTTTTTAAAAATTATTTTCCTTCAGTAAATTATTTTTTCCAAGCGTTCTTCAATTTCGGGGAATTGAAAAAGGCGATTTACTCCAATTTCGTCTGAACGGAAATAAGGTTTTGTGCCTCTAAGACAGAAACTGTCACTTGCAGTTTACCTTTCCCTCGCGGCCTTTCTCAGGGGAGAGGAAAAGCCGTTCGGATTTAACAACGCTAATTGACTGAAGGGCTAAGAAGGGAGGCCTACGGTCGATAGCCAATCCGTTTCCAGTTATAACAGGAAGAAGGAAAAAATTAAAATTTTGTCGTTTAAAAACAAAATTGAAAAGCATTTTTTTAATTAAACGTAGTTGGGAAAGGCCGTCAAAGAGCTCTTTCTATTAGAGGAACGGAATTTTTAATCGGATTTTTATGAACATCCATTGTAATGAAAGATTTATAAACAAAAAATAATACAACTCGGGGCTCTAAAAATCTCCCAACATTCCCCCGACATTCCCAACTTTTTGTCGCAAGTCCTAGACACTCGCCATCACCCACTGGCCTCCCACCACCTCTCTCCACCCACCCGCACTTCCCCAAACACCCCATCTCGACCCACAACATTCCCCTCTACATTCCTACTAGCCCATCACCTCCTAGACCCTCCCTCACATTACTAAACCTTCCCCTAACCATTCCTACACACCCATCACTTCCTACACCCTCCCTCACATGACTCAACCTACTCCTAACCATTCCTACTCACCCATCACCTCCTAGACCCTCCCTCACATCCTCCAACCTTCCCCTCACTACTCCTACACACCCATCACCTTCTCGACCCTCCCACACAGCCCCCAACCTTCCCCAACCACTCTTATTCGCCCATCACCTTCTCGACCCTCCCTCACATTCTCCAACTTTCTCCTAAGCACTCCCACTCACCCATCACCTCCTTGACCCTCCCTCACATCCCCCAACCATCACCTCACCATTCCTACTCACCCATAGCCTCCTCCACCCTCCCTCACATCTCTCAACCTTCCCCTAAGCACTCATACTCACCCATCATCTCCTCGACCCTCCCTCACATCTCCCAACCATTCCTACACGCCCATCACCTCCTATACCCTCGCTAACATCCCTCTACTTTCCCCTCGCCATTCCTACTCACCCATTACCTCCTAGACCCTCCCTCACCTCCTCCAACCCTCACCATTCCTGCTCACCCATCCCTCCAGACCCTCCCTCACATCCTCTAACCTCTCCTCATACTCCTACCGCCATACCCTCGACCCTCCCCTCCAACCTTCCCCTCAATACTCCTACTCGGCCGTCACCTCCTCGACCCTCCCCCACAGCCCTCAACCTTCCCCCGACCACTCCTACTCGCCCATCACTCCTTGACCCTCCCTCACATCCCCAAACATTCCCCTCTTCATTCCTAATCTCCCATCACCTCCTAGACCCTCCCTCACATCCCTCAACCTTCACCTCACCACTCCTACTCCGCCATTACCTCCTCGTCCCTCACCCACAACCCTCAACCTTCCTCTCATCACTCCTACTCACCTGTCACTTCCTCGACCCTCCCTCACATCCCTCGACCTTCCCTTCACCATTACTACTCACCCATCACCTCCTAAACCCTCCCTCACATCCTCGAACCTTCCCCTAACTACTCCTACACGCCCATCACCTTCTCGACCCTCCCTCACAGCCCCCAACCTTCCCCCGACCACTCTTAGTCGCCCATCACCTCCTAGACCCTCCCTCACATGACTAAACCTTGCCCTAACCATTCGTACTCCCCTATCACTTCCTCGACCCTCCCTCACATCCCTCAACCTTCCCCACACCATTCCTATTCACCCATCACCTCCTTGACCCTCCCTCACATCCGTCAAAGAGCCTTAGTCCCCTCACCATTCCTACTCACCCATCACCTCCTAAACCCTCCCTCACATCCCTCGACCTTCCCCTCACCATTCCTACTCACCCATCATCTCCTCGACCCTCCCTCACATCTCCCAACCATTCCTACACGCCCATCACCTCCTATACCCTCGCTAACATCCCTCTACTTTCCCCTCGCCATTCCTACTCACCCATTACCTCCTAGACCCTCCCTCACCTCCTCCAACCCTCACCATTCCTGCTCACCCATCACCTCCTAGACCCTCCCTCACATCCTCTAACCTCTCCTCATTACTCCTACACGCCCATAACCTTCTCGACCCTCCCTCACATTTTCCAACCTTCCCCTCAATACTCCTACTCGGCCGTCACCTCCTCGACCCTCCCCCACATCCCTCAATCTTCCCCCGACCACTCCTACTCGCCCATCACTCCTTGACCCTCCCTCACATCCCCAAACATTCCCCTCTTCATTCCTAATCGTCCATCACCTCCTAGACCCTCCCTTTTATCCCTCAACCTTCACCTCACCACTCCTACTCTGCCATTACCTCCTCGTCCCTCACCCACAACCCTCAACCTTCCTCTCATCACTCCTACTCACCTGTCACCTTCTCGACCCTCCCTCACAGCCCCCAACCTTCCCCCGACCACTCTTAGTCGCCCATCACCTCCTAGACCCTCCCTCACATGACTAAACCTTCCCCTAACCATTCCTACTCACCTATCACTTCCTCGACCCTCCCTCACATCCCTCACCATTCCGATTCACCCATCACCTCCTTGACCCTCCCTCACATCCTTTAACCTTCCCCTCACCATTCCTACTCACCCATCACTTCCTCGACCCACCCTCACATCCCTCAACCTTCCCCTCACCATTCCTATTCACCCATCACCTCCTCCCTCACATCCCTCAACCTTCCCTCACAGCCCCCGACCTTCCCCTCACAGGGTATTACAGGCCTAAGCTGCGAAAGCCTTAAAATATAGTGAAAAATCGAAGTTATAAATACAATGATGGAAAAAGAAAATGATTTGATAAGTTTAAACAAAAAGGAGGACACTATCAAGTAAGCCATCCGTCATTATGAATCACACGAGATCCAAGAAAGCGATCCATCTTGAAGAAAAATCGTGAAAAGAAAAATGACTACCTGGAAATGTTCAAATTTACACGACGGTATTTCCTGGAATCGTTTTAACGAGGAAATAATTAGAAACTTGTTATTTGTCTTCTCTTTTTTTTTTAATTAGCCGTCACAAGGTAACATATTAATTAAAAAAAAGGGAGCCCTCTTAAATTCTTTCGAGTAATAAAAAAATCCAGGAGGGGAGAGGTTTTTCCTTTTTACGGTACTCTAAAAGCGTCTCAATAAGGCGGTGGGTAGTTAATAAGGGCGAAAAGGTCTCCACAGTAACGGGACACGCCCGAAACCTGTTGCCAGGCGACATTCATTCACCGAGAAACATTGTCAAGTTTCCACATCAACGATTTCCAACGTCGGGATCCTTCAGCCCCCCCCCCCCATCACAATCCTTTTCCCTTTTTAGATATCTCATTTTCCCCCTTTAATTCCATGTTTTTAAATATTTCATCAACTAAAACGTAATCTAATCCTTTTAAAATATTGAGCTTCATGTCCTTCATTTTTAGTTAAATTAATCTACTTTTACCTCAAATACTGTAATAAAATATGCAAAATAACATTTTCATAACAGGTTCCGAATCCAAAAATATATTCGGAAGCCAATAAAAGTGTTAATTTCGAGTTCTGGATGATTGTATGGATTCTTAGATAGCAGCCAAATCATTATAAAGGTTATTACTTTAGTTTTGGTTATGTCATGATATAAATTTTAGGTTTGGAAGACTAAACCATCATTACAGGAGGATATAAACCGACATAACAGGAGGGTATTGTTCTATTGGGTAGGCTAAACCATCAAGACTGGAGGGTATTGTAGGTTCCCACTGGTTATGATAAACCAATACAAAACTTGAGTATAAGGGCCCCTTATACCGCGGCATTTTTCTTTGATGTATTTCTCCAATATCCTGAAAAAACTGTTGGCTTTTTTGAAAAATTTCATTTGAATTTTAGTTTTAGAATACATTAATAAAGGTCGCCAAGTTTTTATTTTTTTAAAAATCATAAAAATTTCAAAATCATAAACTTTGTAAACATAATTTTTATAACTAAAACAATAAACGTCGAAAAAAGGAGATCTACAGGACGTGTAAAATAAATCACTAAACTTAAAACGTAATTCAGATTTTTCTTAAACACAGCCAATTTTTTGTACGATTGGAGAAACCGAAAAAATACGCTCTGAAAAAATAAGACTGGGAGGTATTGCAGGTTCCCACTGGTTAGGATAAACCAATACAACAGGAGAGTATTGTAAGGTTCCATTGGGTAGACTAAACCATCTCAAGTTATAGGAGAGTATTGTATGGTTCTATTGAGTAGTGGTATTCAGGGGCGTACCGAAGGGGGGGGGATATGGGGATCAATCGAAATTAAAATAAAATTTAAAAAAAAATTTAAAAGAAAGAAAGAAAGAAAGAAAGAAAGAAAAATTTATTTTTATGTTTATTTTTTAAATTTTATTGATAATGATTTTTAAATTTTTGTGATAATCCCTTTCTACTTCGATTTTTCCTTAGGGGCTCTTTTTACCTCGATTTTTGGACATTAGAGGCCCTATTTACTTCGATTTTTCTAACTTTGGGGCTCTTTTTAACTCGATTTTTCTAACTTTTGACTAGATTTGGTATCTTTACGACAACAAAGGGCCTTTTTAGCTTGTTTTTTATCCTTTTTGGACACTAGGGGCCCTTTTTGCCTAGATTTTTAGACATTAGGGGCCCTTTAAACCACGATTTTTGGACATTAGGGGCTCTTTTGACAAAATTTTGTAGCTTCACGACCACAAAAGCCCTGTTTTTTTTTAATCCTTCTTGAACACTGGGCCCTTTTATCACGATTTTTGGACATTAGAACTCTTTTAACTAGATTTCGTATCTTTACGGCCCTTTTTAGTTTGATTTTTGGTATTTTTTAGACATGAGATGAGAGGCTCTTTTTTAAAACTATGTACCTACATATTTCAAGACTTTTCCCAGTGGCATAAAGAGAATTTTCCTGGCTGGTAAATTTTACCTATCCGACACTGCCTAGCCTTCTTTCTGGCTAGGTGCCGACAGGACCTTAAGAGGTTGGGCGAGGAATACGGCAGCCTTCCGCCCACCAATGGAGAGAACCCACTTTTTTAAAAAGTTCCAGTTTTGGAGGATCCTCCTCTATCACTACTATACCAGACCATTAATATTGAGAAAAATTCATTTATACCTCTCCGTGAAAAAGAAAAAAAGCCTTAAAATGCGAATGATTTTTCTCACCCCAATCTCAAAAAAATCTACCTAATAACAATGATTAAAATGTCTTTTGACTTTTTTCGGCTATCCCCTGTCATCCCCCCCTGAAATAAAATCCTGGGTACGCCCCTGGTGGTATTGTAGGGACCTAATGAGTATAAACCATTACAATCATGGTTAAATATTCCTATGTCTATTAATATTTTATTTATTTAAAATTAATTGATTTAATATTCCTTTTGAAAGAAAAAAAAAGTTGGAGAATGTTTTTTTAATTTTATTAACAAACGATATTTTTAGTATACATAGGTACGCTGTTATTGATACTATTTTAAAAGTTTAATAAATTGTCAACTAGAGACACAAAAAAAATCTACCAAATATATATCAAGAGTATTCGATTTGACACGTTTGAAGATTTTAATAAAGCCTATCTGTTTGCACGACAAACAGGGTGAAAAACATTTAATTTATCATGACTGTAAACAGAGCTTATTTGTTGCTCCCTTTTTTATCTCATTTTCAATGCTCACGTATAGTTTGAAATTGGACAATTTTATTACTCTCGGGCTCCTAGCAAATAGATCGGGAGGGATGATTGAGTTAGAAACGCTGACACAATAAGGTGTCCCTTCCTCGCCTAGTTAACTGTGCAAACCCTGACAACTCTGTAAATATTTAGACGAAAACCCTCCTCGCTTCCAAAGTCCCCCTTTCCCGGTCCACCCCTCTCATTCTTCGCCTTAAACCCTTTTTCGAGGATCCCGACCGTTTTGAGGGCTTCTAAAAATACTCCGAGTATGTTATAAAGAAATACGTTTTCTCGACATTTTTATAAATTTTGACGATTTATACTAATTTTTTTGAAAACGGTCGTAATTGTAAGGGTAAATTTTAGTGTGGGATAAATATAAAAGTAGCCTGACTGTAATATATGGGGCAGAACGAAGTTCAGGTTAACGTTATAGAGATCTTTAGGGTTGAACGGGTTGAGGGGAGAGTCATGAAAATGTACTTCAACTCCTCCCTTCTCCCCTGACGGCTTGTCTTTGAACCTCGATGGAAAAACGGGTAGAGGTCGTTAAAAGAAAAGACCGAGCTCAGCATTCGACTTAACCATTATTATATTCTATAAAAAGAAAAGGAAAAAAATATTCTTGTCAAAAGATGAGGAATCAATTATTTTAAGATCTGAGCGTTCCTTCCAATCGGCCCCTTGAAGTCAAAATACGAATTCTTCAAAATCGACAAACAGGCTATTGATTTCTATGGAAAATTGGACGAGGAATCCGATGGCATCAATTAAAAAATTCTAGAAACATTATTTTTTGAGTTATCGCTAAAAAACCACTTTTAGAACTAAGTAAACTACCCCAGGAAAAATTTTATCGTCAAAAACAACATCATATTCGTACACAGCACCCCAAAAAACTTATAGATATTAAATTTTATCAAGATTAAAAAATAATTTTTTTCCCTTTAGTGATTCCTTGATAAAATTTGATATATTTAGCTTTTTTGGGGTTCTGAATACAAATAAAATGTTGTTTTTAACGAAAAATTTTTTCCTGGGGTAGTTTACTTAGTTCTAAAAGCGGTTTTTTAGAGATAACTAAAAAAATATTGGTCCTAGAATTTTTTAATTGATTCCATCAGATCGCTCGTTCAATTTTACATAGAAATCAATAGCCTGTTTATTGGTTTTGAAAAATTTGTATTTTGACTTCAATATTGTGCTACGCATCCCCATTTTGATGTGGAATAAAAAAAAATAAAAAAATAAAAATAAAAAATTGGCCTCACCATGCACTCCTTTTGTTAGTATGCCATACAAATTGGGTTAAATGATATACGAAACTGTGTAAAAGGCCGTTTGCTAGGGTTTCCTATCTCAATCTGTTTTCGAGTTATGATTTTTTACAGATTTTTTTCACTAAGAACACGTTTTTTCACATAAAACCGTCAATATCTCAGGTTCTCTTTATAATTTCAGATTTCCGAAGCCAGATTTGGAATCAGCGTTAAATTTTACATTAGAAATGATAGTTAATAACCATTTATAATAACCAAAAAGCCCTTTTTTATGGCCATAAACAACGACAAAAATTGATTTTTACGAAAAATTGTGTTTTTCACGCCAAAACTACTTTTACAAAAACGTCGACCTAATAGTTTAATCATTCCTAATGTATTTAACGCTGATTCCAAATCTGGCACCGGAAATTTGAAGTTTATTTGAAGGGAATTTGAGATATTGACAGTTTTATGTGTTTTTAGTGAAAAATCATAACTCCAGGACAGGAAAGCCTAGCCAACAGTACAAAATACACCTTTACCATAAAACTAATATTTGTTGTATTTTTTTCTTTTTCAGACCGGAAAACATTATCATAGAACGTCCTTGCTCATTAAAGCTTTTAATCACAAGTTTAGACTGGATCTTGAGCTCAATACGTAAGTACCTGATAAACGAATAAAAAGAAAATAACAACTCCCCCCCTTAGCGTGCTAAGAAATCTGATATCGTGAAGATGTTTTTCCTTTATAAAAACAATACCGGTAATACAATAGAAAGCTTCAAACAGCGCACGTAACGCTTATTTTCCGAGTAATTTATTCACTTCCTTTTATATAAAATTGGATAGAATCTAAACTTGTAAAAATAAAAAGGAAAAGACGGGATATTGGGTTGAAGGCGGTTCCGAAGAGGGGATTGAAATTCCGACGTTTTATTGCTCACTTTTGATAAATGGTCTTTCTTGAGTATTGTTTTCGAGATCGTTGTTACAACATAATCCGATTTTATGAGGGGATAAAAAGGTCCTCCCTTCATTAAGGAATCTCTGTAATTAGACAATCATATCTTTGCGACATTCTATCGAGGCATTTGGCCAATATTGAGGGTTTAATGAAAGGAATTTATCGGCCTAGCGAGAGCAAAAACCGCTCAAGTTAACAAAGGCTGTTCAAATGATGGATTCGCTCGTTTTGAGGTCGCCAGAGAGTCGGTGAGAAGTGGTCAGGTCTCACCACTTTACTTGAGCATTTATCAGCCTAGGAGGCCTTTAATAAAAAGAAAATGGGGAAACTCATTTCCTTAATTTGAGACGATTTTTCTTTCTGTGTCCTTTCGTGATTGTCCCCAGGGGAGCGATATTGGAGAGGAAAAAATGCGGATTTAGGAGTTTCTCAATTCCATGTTTTGAAAAGTCTAGTTTTGAGTGACAGTTGAGAAAGTTTTTAATTGTCGCCCTCCCTTTTCACTTCCCGGTGTCGAGATGCAAATCCCGTGAAGGCGACGTTCGGAAAATGGAAGGAGTTTTCCCGACGAACTAAGTTTTCCTTCATTTCAAGCACGTCTGCGATTTCAATTAGCTCTTCTTCCAAAATGGAGGAAGGGGCTTCTCTTTTGTCAATCTGTCTTTCTCTCTCGCTCTCTCTCTCTCTCTTTCCACCCCTCAAACTATCTCCCTCGCCACTCGAGGCGAAGTTAAATGGTCGGAGAGGGTCGGACGTGACTTGCGTTCGCCCCGCCGTTCCGACGTCACGTCACAACTAAATCACGGATCTATAATTAGTCGCGTATACCCACGTACTCCCTCGGGAAATCGTTATCGAAAATTTCACCAACAAAAAGTTTACCGTTACAAAAAAAAATTTTTAGAGAACAACGGAAATTGTCAACCTGCCGCCTTTCCACTTCCAAAACGACCATCATGGAGGAAAAATTCAAAAATCGGAAGAAAAAAAAAAAAAGAAAAAAAAGAAAGTAACATCCTATATTTTTGTGATCCCCAGAGCTTCCTGATCACGAATATATAAGCCTCTAGCCTGGGAGCCTCCGTGACGACCACCTCAATAGCCTACTTTCCTACGGAAATCCGCTAAAAAAATCGAAAATCGACTAGGAACGGGTACCAAGTGTATGTTCACTGGATACCTAGCGGCTGATAAAAGTTACCTACCTACTTACTACAAAATTTGCCCCATAGGTTGGTATTAATAAAGGTACCTACCTAACTACAATTCTACATACCTATCTATCCACCTGCCTACTCGCTTACCGATTTACCTACCCACTTACATACATTCCTACCCACCTACCTACTTACATACCTACCCACCTGCCTACCCACTTGCATTCCCACCTACTTACCTAAATACCTACCTACCTAAATCACCTACATAACTACACATCTACTTACCTACCCATCTACCCTTCTACCTACCTGCCCTATAACTCTTCTACCTAGCTACCCATTTACATACCTACCCATCAACTTATCTAAGAACCTACCCATCCACCTACATACCTACCCACCTACCCACCTACATACCTACCCACCTACCCACCTACCCACCTACTACCTAACTACCTACCTACCCATATATTACCATTCTACTTACCTACCCATCTACCCTTCTGCCTACCTGCCCATTTACCCTTCTACCTACCTGTGCTCTAACTCTTCTACCTAGCTACCCATTTACATACCTACCCACTACCCACCTACCCACCTACTACCTAACTACCTACCTACCCATATATTACCATTCTACTTACCTACCCATCTACCCTTCTACCTACCTGCCCATTTACCCTTCTACCTACCTGTACTATTACTCTTCTACCTAGCTACCCATTTACATACTTACCGATCTACTTATCTAAGAACCTGCCCATCTAGGTACCTACCCATCTGAATACCTACCACCCACCTACATACCTACTACCTAACTCCCTACTACCTACCTACACATATACCCTTCTGCCTACCTGCCAATTTACCCTTTTACCTACCTACCCATTTAAATATCTACCACCAACCTAAATACCTACCTAGTAATCTAATTAAGCACCTATCTATCTACCTTTCTACCACCACTAATCTACCCATGTACTCACCTACACCTACCTACCTACCAACTAACCTTTTTAAATATCCACCTATCTACCTACTCATCACCCGCCTACTCACCTACCTAACTACCAACACACCCACCGCCTACCCATCTACCTACTTAGTACTTCAGTACCATCTACTAGCATATCCATCAACCACCTACATACCTACCTACCCATCTGCTTATTCATACTTTTTTGGGAAAAAGTGAAATTTCGGTGCTATATGAGGGGTATTGGCAATGATGAAACCCTGTTCTCCTTAAATCTCTACACGGTTTACCCTCATTTGGCTAAAACGGTATCGAGTTGAGGAATGAACGCAACAAGTTTGCCAAAAGCATTCTTTCATATCGTCGATTGTTTATTTCGAAAGGAGGGTGGAAGAGGGGGAGAAAAAATTTGTAAAAACAACCAGACCGAACAATTTAAATTGGAGAAAACAGAGTTTTAACCTTTGTCAATTGCCCCGTCATGTAGAAGGGAGGGAAAGAGGGGGAGGATTCAATTAATTGTAGGGAATGAGAGACTAAGCGAGGGAATCGTCGGTCGGGATTAGCGAGGGTACAAAACAAGCGGGCGTAGAATACCCACCCTCCCGACACATCATCCCCCCTCTTCACCCTTTTCCACTGTCGGAAAGGTTATTTGCAACACAAATGGACTTGGCCCCAATCAGAGTAATTCACGTGATAATGACAAGGGAGGCGCATGCCTCCGTTTCCACGCCGAATTCGGACTATGGAAATGGGCGAGGGTGCGGTAGAGGCTTTTTAGGGACCTTTTTTTATCACGAAAAGGGGAAGAGACTGAAAAAAACAATTAAGGTCAGTGGGAAAAACAAATTAAACCTCTCAATGATCCTTTCAGTCCGAAATACAACACGGGCGCTTTGCTGACAAAATAATCCTGTAAAATAAGGTGGATTTAGGAGCCGGCAGGTGTAAACCGAATTACTTAACCTCAAAAAGTAACATCAATCAGAAGAAAATTGATTTTCGTTCATTCCGAAAAGAAAACGAGTCTTTTGAAAACTTTACAAATCCGAAAAATAAAAAGCTTTCGAGAAAGTTTAGCTAAGAAGGAAAAGTTTTCTTACTTTACATTTTGGTACAGGAATCGTGCTGGAAACAAACTTCCCATCCTACAAATAGAACTACCCCACTTTTAGACCTGTACGAACGTTTTTATATGGCGAGAGGAGGCGTGACGTCATCCTGGCAAATTCGCCTATTTGTCCTTTTGTCCTCGGCCTTAAAAAGTGTCTAAGGGTCAAATTCTTGATGTAACTACGTCATCTTAGTTAAATAAGGATAATGGTCCTCTTTAAAAAGGGTCAAAATCCTAAATTAAATGCTTCATTATATCCAAATAAGGGTCATAATCCTGGGTTAAAGGGCCAAAGTCTCAATGTAAATGTATCACTTGGTCCAAATCTTCTTAAAAGTGTCTAAGGGTCAAAGTCTTGATGGAACTACTTCATTTTAGCCAAATTAAGGTAATAGTCCTCCTTAAAAAAGGTCCAACAGACGATTTCTTGATGGAACTACTTCATTTTAGCCAAATAAAGGTCATAGTCCTCCTTAAAAATGGTCAAAGGGGCGATTTCTTAATGGAACTACTTCATTTTAGCCAAATAAAGGTCATAGTCCTACTTAAAAAGGGTAGAAAGGGCGATTTCTTAATGGAACTACTTCATTTTAGCCAAATAAAGGTCATAGTCCTCCTTAAAAATGGTCAAAGGGGCGATTTCTTAATGGAACTACTTCATTTTAGCCAAATAAAGGTCATAGTCCTCCTTAAAAAAAATGTCAAAGGGGCGATTTCTTGATGGAACTACCACATTTTAGCGAAATAAGGGCTGTATCTATGAACACCTTAGATATTAAGTTTTTTAAGGCTTTGACGAAACTCTTGAGTTGTGAACTCGTCAAGCAATGACGATCAATTTCAACTACTTCTAACTTAATGACTTTATCTCGGGACGTGGCTGCGTAATGAATTCGAGAGGATTTTCCCCCTAAAATTGAATTAGATTCAATAATATACATAAGCTAACTGTTAATGTTCAACTATAACTCCATAGATAAATCCTGAGTTTGGTTCATGATCCTCGCAGGGGCTCTGGACGCTCTCTAGCGTTTAATCCGGGATTACACCAATAGGATTATATCCGCCGTACTAACATTCTATAGTCAGCTAAACACAAACAACTTGCTTCGAAATTAAGCCATCGGACCTCGGTCAAATATCAATTTTTTAACGTTCCTTTTATTATTTTATTTCTGTCAGAAAATAATGAGACCTTTTCTCCTTCTTGGCTTTTCACGGTGTCAAGTCTACCGGAAGAGAATAATAAGATGAGAGGAGGAAAAAAAGTGGCAGCAATTTCGGCCAGAAAGGTAGCCGTGGAAAGGGTAAAGTGCCTCATGGCCGTTTGATCTTCAAAAACTGAAATATTAATAACGTCAAGGAAGACAAAGGAAAAATTTATAAAAAGATATTTTTATTTGATGCGCGAAAATACTTAAAATTTTAAAAATAAAATTATTATTTTAAAGTGGGGGGTGTGTCATGAGGTGGTGGGAGAAGGAGCGAGGTGGGGGATGTTATGGAAGGTGGGGGTGGGGGTTTGTTTTTTAGGGTTGAATTTCAATGTTGAAGTAAATTTTAGTTGAAAAAAATTAACGTCAGGTGGTAGCACCTGAAGACCGGTTTTTAAATTTCGATTTCCCGTGTTTTCTCCGAAACTACTGAACCGATTTTTGATTTCTCAGTCTTATTCGTTCTAGAAAAAATTAAGAATTTTCATCATGTTCCAAAAAATCTCCAAAATTCGTGAGCATAGGAAATAAAAGGCTTTTTCAAAAAAAAATTTTCAAAATAATAAAAAATCGCACATGAATACATCGGTTTATTTTTTTAATGATTTTTAGAAAAAAAATTATTAAAAAATATACATTAGATCCGGAGAAAAAGACGGAATAGTGAATCAACGTGGTTTAGTACAGCCTTAAGGGTCATATTTATAATTGAGTTTTGTAAAATGGTCAAAATCTTGGAAAAGTATTTTTGGTCAAATCCTTTCCTTGAAAAATGTCAAAGTGTCAAAGCTTAATGATTTTTTTTAATGGAATAATTTATTCAGGTTAAAATTGTTTAAAAAAGTTGATGTAATTTTCATCGTAAATTCGCTAATTTTAGTGACACGAAAATCCGAGGGTCGTCATCAATCATTCATTTGGTCGTTTTAAAAAGGTTTGAAGCGCTTCGTGTTAGGGAAACATTAAAGGTTGAAACATGGCCCTCTTTTACAAGGTGTAGTTTGTAAATAAGCCGTTTTTCCGGGTTCTGACGTCCTCTAAAACCCTCGAGGTTGATCTACGTCCGGCTTTTACCTGCGAATCTATCATCCTGTCCTCAAGAAGTGCTCTTAACGTCCGACCCCCTCTTTTGTCTCAAGAAAACCCCTTTTTTCGGGCACAAAATGGGCCAATTATGAGTAATTAAATTTAATTAGAAGACCAGGAATGTACGATAACGAAAATAAGCCTCTTTAAAAGGACGAGGCGTATTCAAAAGCCAAGTTGACATCCTCGTTAAACAAGTTTCAAGTTTCATCATTACCATAATGCATAAAATTATTCGAAACTTGGAAACATCAAACGATTTTCCAGATATTAAATTTCTACCGTGACAAACTTGCCAATCTTTTTCGGGGGTCGAGGATGAAAAAAATGGCGACACGTGGGGAAGGCAAAACGGTTTTTATTCACATGACGGCTTGTTGATGGCCCCCTCGGGCCTCGTTTTAAATCGTGATTTTAACAAAATATGATTCTATCCGGATTACAAAGAGAGCTTTTTAAAAACAAACTTTCATGGAAAATGTAAATGGCGAGTAATAATGTATGCTTTTACATGCATAATCTAAAATACAAAATTATTGATCCTACGTATTTGTAAATGAAGCAATTTTTTAACTTTTATTTTTAATTTATATTTTTTCCCAACCTCCCACTACCTCTTCTTCTTCAACTCCACCTCCGGAATCTCCCACTGAATGAATCGAATCTTATAGATATTCAATTTTATTAAGATTAAAAAATCAATTTTTCCCTCTTAGTGATTTGTTGATAAAATTTAATATCTATAGGTTTTTTAGGGTGCTGAGTACGAATATAATGTTGTTCTTGACGAGAAAGGTTTTCCTGGGGTAGTTTACTTAGTTCCAAAAGCGGTTTTTTAGCAATAACTCGACAAATATTGGCCCTAGAATTTTTTAATTGATTCCATCGGATTCCTCGTGCAATTTTACATAGAAATCAATAGCTTGTTTGTCGATTTTGAAAAATTGGTATTTTGACTTCAAGAGCCCTGGGCCTGACAGGAAGAAACGCTTGGACATTTTTTAATGCCGAATCACAAGAAAAAAAAAAAAAAAATCCTGATCGGCGACCCACTCACCGTGACCTCCCCTTGTAAGACCCTTATTTAGCTATAACGACCCATTCACTTTAAAGGAATGATCCGTTCCTACTATGACACTTATTTGGCTAAAATGACGTAGTTCCATCAAGACTTTTACCTTAAAACGCTTTTTAAGATTGGACCCTTATTTGGATAGAATGACACATTTTAACATCGCCAAAACCCACTAAAACCAGCAACCATCTACGACTCCTGCTACTTTATTACCCCATATCACAAATACGCGACTACCACCTACCCCATTGCCGCCACTAACCCAATACCTCTCTTACGCCATCACCCTAACCTTTTAATCACCCTTAAGTTCCGGCAAACTTCTTTATGACATGAAAATGAAATGAAAGAAGTTTGTTCCTTGCTTCTGAAAATCTAAGCTTGTGCTCAATAGTTCTCAAACTTCCCGTTCTGCGACATAAATTGTTTTTAGATTTTATCCCTTCTAACCATGTTAAAAACGTTATTAATACGGAGTTGGAAAGCAATTTTCGTCGTTTCCCGGATAACTAATTGAGAGTCGGAGTACATGGAACATTCCGAGGGGTTTTAGTATTAAATCGGCTAACTATCCAAACAATGGGTTGAGAGGGAATGATTGAAGATGGGTGAGGCTTTTCGGGTAGAGGGTCTGGGGGGAAATTATGATGGATGACGAGAAGATTAAATATATTACTTTGCCTTATTCCTCTCCACTCTACCGTCTACCCTGCACCTCTCACGCCGCCAGTCAGACCCCCGTCATTCTCCCGCCACCCTCCCAACCTAACAAACTCCCTGATTACGGAAGATGAAGTTGCAGAATTTGCTCGAAATAAACTTCTAGGAATTTCATGGGAAAGAATCGCTGTCGTTAATTTTATTAAAAAGATTTTCCCCGGCGTTGGAGAACAAAAGAAGCGTTTTATGAGCATAGAGGCACTCGGCAACGAGTGGAAGGGTGTAAAATTTTATAAAATACATTTTTTTAAATAATTTCATGCTAAAACAAAGTTGCCTTTCAATTTTTTTGTGTGTTTTTTATTAAAAAGGGGATATTAATCGTATAGACTAAATAAAACTCTCCGGTTTTTTTCTACCCAATTGAGCCTTCAGAGAGCAAATTCCGCCCTTCCCACTCGACTGTCCCCCCGACCCCCGTGGCGTCACTATTTTCTATTCAGTTAAAATGCTCTCGAATTTGAATAACTCTGTGAGTGGAATTGGCTCAAACGTAGGGTGAGTGGCCGTGGGGTGGGGGGGGAGCGGTAAAAAGCCTACGCCCGGGAGAGAGGCAGGGAAGAAAACGAGGACTGTTTGCCTTTGTGGAAGGCCCCTCTCCCCGCTTCGCCGCCTCCCATGCGCCGGACCCCGGGCTTTCATTCCGTGACAGCTCAACCGTTCTATTTGTCGGAGCATAGCGTTTATTGCGATTGTTCCAACAGACGACATTATTAAGCTGGAAACAAATAACGTCGGAAAGGAGTCACGTCGGTAGAGTCTTCAGAAAATCATGTATTTAAAACTTCTCTCGTTTGACTTTCGTGTTTATTGAGTGTAAATCCGTGAAGAGAAACTCGGATTGATTTGCGGCTTCGAGGGTCAAACCCCTCGAGGCGGTCTCATGTTGTACAAAGCCTCGGACCCCTCCTATTCCCCGCAATCACTCCCAAATAACTCAAATGGTGACAGCTCTTTCAAATCACTTACATCAGCTTACAACTTTTTCGACATTCTCATGCGTTTGCAAACACAAATTATTCAAGTTTGAACTTCTACCCACATAGGGATATTTCCACTTTATTTGGGACTACATATCAAAACAAACATATTCTATTGGGCGTCGTGGTAGCAGCCCAAACATTTCGATAGTTCATCAATGGATCCAGGGTTCAAGTCGGGCGGTCCCCAAATTGAACCCAATATACCTAAAATGGACTTTTCCGATGGGAAAACACCACTGACGCGAGGGCGATATCCAAGGATACTAATAACCCTGGATGTATCATTCCTAGAGTGGGAGAAATGGGAAAACGGTGGGGACGGGCCGCTACGTCATATGTCCCACACTCAAAGTGTCGATCCCATTAAATCGTGGACATTGTCCATTTTTCGGCCACATGGTTGTTCGTGCAAAAAAATGTTCGAAGTAAACCCCCCTTATTTTTTGACTGGGAATCCATTTTAATTGACAGATTTTAATTTTTACGTACAGGGTGGACCAGACATACATAAACTTCGTTATTTTAAATGAGAACCCTATGTTTTAATTACTGCAATCGATTTTATGCTTAATTTCCAGTAAATGTTTACTTCATAACTTTTTTTTAGAGCACTTTTGGATGTCCGAAACGATTATGCAAGTTTTAGTAGGAAGTACATTTTTGAGCTCACAAGTAGACCGACATGATATCCCTTGTTAAAAAAGTAACATGAAATTAATTATGTTTTAGATGATAAACAATGTAACATACAAAAATTTTGTCGATTTTTAAAAATTGGTGAATAAGCTGTATCTTCGAAATTATTTATCCTACAGAAACGGGGCTGGTCTTAAATTTTAGATCATTTTATCTACTTAAAAAAAGTATTTATACTTCGATTCCTAAAACTTAATATTTTGGGCTCAAAAAGGCAAAAACTAACTGAGTACTATCATGTCGATAGAAATTGTGGGACAAAAACGTCAGATCCCCACTACCGCCACGCCCCCTTCCCGAATGGTACATCCTGGGTTTTTAGTAACCTTGGGCGAGTAGCGGGAAAAAAACCTCTATTTGTTTACCTTTCCACATGCGCTCGAAGCGTTAAAAAATTGAACTAAAAAAAAAACCTTTAATTTTCCTTCACGATTCCAACCATTTTACATTTTGTCAAACGCTATTGTGTACGCTTGTGACAAACGTGTGTTTGACATCTGTAGATAGAAGGGGGCCCCTCTATCAAAAGTAAAAGCCTTCCTATCTTAGAAGGCCACTCGAGACGTTTTCTCAGGCAAGGATATTTACATCAAGATCACGCCTTTTGTCCCCCCCTTCCACCTCTTATCTTACGATATAACGAATCTAATTTTCCCAACGTCAATTCAACGAGTTATCTTATTTATAAACCATTTAAACATCTTTTTGTTTATCATCTGAAATATTCAAATGTAACAATACGCATGTCCCTATCTTTCGAGAGGCCTCTTCTAAAAGGAATTTTTGAAGCGGGATAATCCTTTTTTTGGTAGAATGCCCGGCGGATGTGAAAGAACATCCGGAAAAAGGGCACAATGTGTACCATTTTCAACAATATTTACCTTAAAAATGTTTAAATTAATTTTTTTTTCTGATTTATTTTATGTCCCGTTTTTTGTCTGTGACCTCAATCCGTTGATGAAGTGTTCAGAAATCGTTTGAAATGGACAAAAAACACGATTTTACCAACGTCGGCATAATTAACCAGAGGTTGTAGAAAAAAGGAGTTCCCCCTCTGAAGATAATTCTGCAAAAGGAGTCCTCCAGGGGTGGAAAAAGCTATCGGGTCACGTAAGAAATCCTTGGCAATTAATGTCTCGGACTCAATGAAACCTTTCGTTTTTGCCCAACTCCAATTGGTTAGTCTGTCATCCAATTTGTAAAATTGGCCTTAGGTCAGAACTTTTTTTTTTCGAAAAATAAAAACTTTTTTTTCTTTCAGGCAACTTCTGGCGCCAAATTTGATGCAGAAACACTTCCTACCGAGCGGTGCTGAACAAGTATCAAAACAAGTAAGATTAAAAAGGAACATTTTTATTTCTTGATATTTTATCTTTTTTCATATTTTTGTTTCTAAAGCTCGGATAAAAAGTTTATTCTTTCAACTTTATCTTCCTTTTATATAAAACGTCTTTTCTTGAGTCTGAGATTAGGGGGGACCAACGGAAGTTCTGAATCTTTCAATGCATTTTTTCCTCCCCACGTTTTAAAAGAAAAACCAGATGGGAATTTACATAATGCTTCCTAAAGGTAGGGAGCATTTAAAGCCTATGATTTTAACCTATTAGTAGTGGTCCATCCATGACCACCTATTAGTACGCAGGGACCCTTATACCGCGGTATTATTCTTTGATGTATTTCTCCAATATCCTGAAAAAACTGTTGGTTTTTTTGAAAAATTTCATTTGAAATTTAGTTTAAGAATACATTAATGTAGGTCGCCATGTTTTTATTTTTTTGAAAATCAAAAACTTTGTAATCATAATTTTTATGACAAAAACAATAAAATTCGGCAAAAGGAGATCTACAGGACGTGTATCATTAATCACTAAACTTGAAACGTAAGTTAGATTTTTCTTAAACACAGCCAATTTTTTGTACGATTGGAGAAACCGAAAAAATATGCTAACTCTCACCACCAACGGTCAAAGGTCGACAGGGAATCAAAATATTACTGCCTAAAGATTTGATACCTTGCGGCCGAAACACTAGCGGATGCTTTAATAACACCCATCCCATCAGAGAGGTCTAACGGGGGCTTAAAGGTCTGTTATATATGAAGGAGGATCCCACAAAACTAGAACTTTCTCAAAAAGTGGCTTCTCTACAGACTTCTCCACTATTATGTAATACCCCTTTCCTATAACCATTTCCACAACTTCTTCCAGTCATTTATAACCTCCTTGACTCTCCCCCATATCCTCTTAATTAACCTTACCTCCCCCACTGTTTAACATTCTGTACCTCCCACCACTCTCTCACCACCTCCACTACTCTTCTAGACCCTCCCTCCACCTTCCCAAAACATTTTAATTCTTCCCATCACCTCTCCTACCCTCCTGAACCAAGTATTATTCATATTTTCCTTCATAACGATTAATACTCCTAATTAAGGCCTTATACCGCTGCATTTTTTTTTGATGTTTTTTTCCAATGTCCTGAAAAAACTGTTGGTTTTTTTGAAAAATTTCATTTGTATTTTAGTTTTAGAATACATTAATATAGGTCGGCGGTAATTTATTTTTTTGAAAATCATAAACTTGGTAGTCATAATTTTTATGACAAAAACAAACACTAGCGGATGTTTTTATAACTCCCACCCCATCAAAGAGGTCCCTTAAGATTTCATTTTTTTTATTTTTTTTTTAAATTAAATAGCGATCAACTAGCGTGATCCTACAAAATATTTCGCTAGGAGAAAAATAGAATAATCTTATTCTCCGATTTGCTCCCGAACTTATGAACCGATTTTCGATTTTTTGTCTCGTTTTTCTAATATTTTTTGAAGATAATGGAGTCGAATTTGATTTTTTTAAATTTATACAAGAAATAAAATAAAAAATCTGTAAAAATATTTTTTTGGAGCACATTAGTAGTTCGGCATTAAAAAATTAAAGAAATTAAAAAAAAAATTGTTAAAAAATTTTGAGTAGAACCGGAGATAATCGGAGAATACTAAAACCGGGGCCTTTAGTACACTCGTTACTTCCATCACCACCTAACCTCTAACACGCTTCCATCTCCCACCACTCTCCTCGACCCCCCCCCCACTAGCTCCAAACATTCTTTTACCTTCCATCACCTCCTCCAGTAATATTCATATTTTCATTGATTCCTTTTTTAAACTATTCTTTTCTTCTTGAAGTTTTTTTTTTCCCTGAAACAAAAGCTAATTGTTGTTAATTAACATGTAACCCTTGGGCTTTGAAGCGAGAAGCGATTTTCGGATTACGTTCTGCATATTCATAACGTCATAAAGGGACCGGTTAAAAGCCAACATGAGAGACTCCCCTTCCACTCCACCGTCCGCTTCAAATTAACTGCACTTTCAATAATTTTTCTCCCCCTCCGCCACTCACGAAAAAACGTCATTTTCCTTTCTTCCGGAAACTGTTTATTTTCGGACAGGAAACGTCCCCCCAATTACTTTCCCGGACCTTTATTTTCTTTCAATGTACTTCTGGGGCCAAAGTAAACTCTAATAACGTCCACGGATTTGAGAGATGAAAAAAGTAATATTTATTGTTTATTTTCTTTATGTTACTATTATGATTCGATTAATATTTATTAGCCATTATTCAAGGGTTGGCCATCCATTAATCAGTCTCCGTTCACCTCGGAGGGACCTCCAAATTGGGATTTGCTTTCCATTTACATTTAATTAACAGCTCATCTGCTTTTCTCTTTGTTTAAATACGCTTTTTCTTATTCTTGCGTTAATTTGAAAGAGCAAGTGGTGTATTAATCAGATTTGAGAACTGTCTGGGGCAGGAAGTAAAGGGAGGCGAACTAGTTCTCGAGTGAACCTTTGGAAAGGGAGGAGTCTCTTTGTCTAGTTTAAGTTCTTCGAAATACGTTTCCTTGTACCCGCTAGGGAGGATGTAAATTATAAGGGCCAACTGGAAAGTGGGCTTAAAGATCCAAGTTTAGAGTTGAAGTTACGAGGGCTTTCTTAAGGAAATTTACGGCGGGGCGTGTAAGGCGGTCACGTTTTGATTTTTTGATTTTCATTGAATTGGGACTCTACTTGGGGATAATAAGAGGGGGTGTGGGTGTGGGATTGATAAGGCATTATTTAGCAAGTTATTAGAGATTTGGTGATTTGGGTGAGCTAGTGTTGAAGTTGGAAAAGAGAGCTGGAAGGACGAGGGGAAAAAAATGGATTGAGTGATTGGTGGTTTGGAGGGGTCTAGTTGGCGATGATTGTGGTTAGTCGAGGATAATGGGAAGAGTTGATTGGGGAGTGGGGGTAGATTGATGAGTGGTTTGTAGATTTGGTGTATTTGGGGGTATGATAGAGCTAGTTGGGGTAAAGGGGGAAGCCTGTTGGGAGGACAAATTGGGGGGGGGTCAAGAATTGAGAAACTGGTGATGGGAGGAGAGCTAGTGTAGCGAGGATTGTGGGAAAAAGGTGATTGAGATAGTGGGAGTATGATAGGGCTAGTGAGGGTGATGGGGAAGGAGAGTTTGGAAGGACAAATGGTGGGGAGGATCAAGAATTGAGTATTGGTATTTGGGGGGGCTAGTTTGGGGAGGTGATTGATGGAGTGGGGGAGTGGGGGCATAATAGGGCTTGTTGGGGTAATAGGGGAAGGAGAGTTGTGAAGACAAATGGGGCCATGGTTGGGGGGGGGGATCAAGAATTGAGAAATCGGTGATGGGAGGAGGGCTAGTTCAGCGGGAATTGTGAGAAAAAGGTGATTGAGATAGTGGGGTTATGATAGGGCTAGTGGGGGTGATAGGGAAGGAGAGTTGGAAGGACAAATGGTGGGGAGGATCAAGAATTGAGTAGTTGGTGTTTGGGGGGGGAAGTTTGGGGAGATTGGGGGAAGAGGTGATTGAGGGAGTTTGGGTGGAATGATAGGGCATTATTGAGCAAGTGATTTGGGGGATTCTGGGAATGGCTGGTCTAGGTCATAGGGGAAGGAGAGTTTGAAAGGGAGGAATTAAAAACCATGGCCTTAATACATATACCTAGTTTCGAAAAATCAAAACAATAGCCTATGTATCATCTAGGAACCGTATGGTCTCACTTCGGCGCCTCCCAAGAAATTTCTTCCCTCTTCAGCGCCTACGCTAAAATCCTGATGATTCGAAGGTTAGAATGGGGAGCATTGCTATGGTAGATCGGAATATTTTATTGATGCAATATCACTAATAATAGCTGGGTACCCTTTCTAGCACTCATCGTAAGCAAAATAAGCTGAAAGCGAGGCCAACCCCAATAGCCTGCTTACCTTCGGAAATTCGCTAAAACGGACTCTTTGGCATCATTAGTTGTCGAGATATTTAGGTTTTTCTGATCTGAGAAAAATGCGGTTTTCTTCAAAACCATTGGAGTTTTCGATCCAAAATTAAGGGAAGATATCTTTGGGTATTTTTCTCGTGTAAATCGGGTTCCAGAGAATTCCATCATCGATGGATTCAGTAAACTTTTTTACGGACGCCCAAGTGGGAACTAACAAAATTAGGGAGCGCCGAAGTGGGAAAACCAGGTAAAGCGCGCTGAACTGACACGCGCTGTGATAACAAACCTCTAGGAACGCTGTAGCTTTTCTCCCAGCTAGGCAAATCCCAAACAAAATCAAATTAAACAAGTTGCTATTAAGCCTTATTTTTCTTAATTTTTAGCGGATTTCCGGAGGAAAGCATGCTATTGGGGCCGGCCTCTTAGAGGCTTTTATAATTTCGTTTATTATCGTCTTTTATTATCGTTTCGGCTCTTTTTCTTCTTTAACGTTTGTATAATTTTCTAGGAGCTATTTCCTTCCACTTGTACACTCCTACTTTTCCTCAAAGGCCTTCTCGACTTCTTTTTTTTATCCTTTTCAGAACTTTCCAACCCCTTTTTCTTCCTCAAGTTTATCCATCGACCATTAAATTACCAAAAGGGCGAAATATAAGGAAGAAAAAACAAGCACTTTAGGGGTCATAATGATAATGATAAGTTGTAAAGGAGGACAAAAAAATTTCCAGATGCGAACGGCGAATTCAATCTCAGGGCGGATCGATATTTAGAAATTGAGTCGGAAGTGACTTAAATAAAATATAAGGGCAGTTTCACTCACCCGCCCCCGTTCCCACCGCGACAGGGCCCTAAAAGGGCGAGTATTCATAGTGGCGGCCCTCTAAGATACGAGCTCTCATGAACATTTCATGAGACTCAAAGCGTTTCCTCCCTTTCCCTCTTCGAACCTCGGGCACGCCACCAAACTCCTATTGATTCAAACTCCCTGATGAGACAATTGTTAACCAAATACAGGAAACTAAGGGAAAACCCTCTCCAACAATGGATTCAACAAATTCTTTTTTGTCCTTTTGTATCGCTGCGAGGTCCCTTGTCTGGCCGATGTGTTACGAAACCCTCCGTCAATCTACCCTCACTCCACCTATCAACCCTTTCCGCAACCCTCAAAAAATCCCTATCCCCACCTACTAGCAAACTAGTAAAAAATTCCCCGACTATTCCCCCGAATTAGTACACAATCCACCCAAATTAGCCCCCCATCACCACCCCAAACTAGTCCCCAATCACCTACTAGTCCCCCAACCCCCCCCAACTAGTCCCCCCAAACCCCCCAAACTAGTCCCCCAGACCACCCCCACAACCAACGAAAACAAAAGAACACCTAACTATTACCAAGCAAAACCGAAACTATTCCACAACAACAAACCCCAAACTATTTCCCCCAACCCACCCCCAACCCCCCGAAACCTATCCCCCAATCCCCGACTATTTCCCCCCTGTCCCCCCCCCAAATCCAATTAGTCCCCCAATTCCCTCCAAAATAGTCCCCCCCCCATCCCCCATCCACCAAACAAAACAGAAAGCGAAGATCCCACAACCATCACCCCCACCAACACCTAGATCCCTAATCGCCCCAACTAGTCCCGCAATACCCCCACCCCCCAAACCCTATTCCCCAATACCAATCACAAAAATCACCCCCAATGCCACTAGATCACCCTCCAATCACACAATCTCCTACGCCCCGGAAAACCTATCCCCAATACCCCGCAAACTAGTCCCAGTCCCCCAATCCCCCGGCACTATTCCCCCCTATTCCCACAACTCCCCCCCACCCCCGACACAATCCCCCCCCCCCCCGGCTATTCCACGCCCACACCTAGATCCTCCAACATCCCCCAAATAGACTAATCTTGCCCAATTTCAATACACTAAGCTCCCCAAACAGAGTGCCCCGCGCGGCTCAATTCCAACCCATAACCGACCACCCTCCAAACCCCTAGTCCTCAATCGCCCCCCCCACCACTAGAACTTTCCCTCACAATCACTCAGCCTCCACCCCAAAATAAGTAACCCCCAACTAATCCCCCACGACCTATTTGTCCCATGCACAACAAAAACTCAGTCCCCCAATCCCCACCCCAGAAATCTCCACCCAGACTAATTCCCGCCCCAAAAAAACACCTAGTCCCCCACCACAACCCCCCCAACAACACAACTCCCCCACCCAATACCCTCCCATAACGCTAGTCCCCCCACATCTTCACAAAAAACGAACCCACCATAACCCCACCCCACAAAAACAAAAGTACGAGCAGTCCCACCGACCGCCATGTGGGGGGTTTTTTTTCCCCCCAAATACCCACCCAGCCCCACAAAAAAAACGAAGTCCCCCAATCCCCATCACCCCCGACTAGTTACTCCCCCCAACCAAATCAGAAAACCCCCCAAATCCCCCTCCTAAAGCATATTTCCTTCCAATTTCCCATCCACCACGACACGCCAATTGCCCCCAAATTCAATTCACCCCCCCCCAAGTCCCAACCCGACTATTTCCCCCAAACAATAGTACCCCACAAATACCACCCCATCATCGCCCCCGACATAACTTTCCCCCCGAAACTATTTCCCCCTTCCCCCACCAAGAACAAACTAGGTCCACCCCACATCACCCTCCCAAACTAGTCGCACCCAAACCCATCCCCACCCCCAACCCCCCATGACACCAACTCAGCCCCCCAAACACAACGAGTCATCCCCGCAATACACCCCCCACCCACATCCCCACCCAAACCCGCAAAAAAACACAGAGTCCCCTCAAAGTCCCACTCCCCCAATCAACCCACAACCCAAATACCCCCCCCCAACGCAGTCCCCACACCCACACCCCCCCAAATCACCCCGCAAACTAGCAGTCCCTCAACAACAACAAAGACACCCGAATAACACAAACACACAACGCACACTTAACCACCCCACCCCAACTCAGGTCGCCGATCACCCAAAACATAAATTCCCCAAAATCCAACCCCACCAAACCCAACACCCCAACTCAAGTCCCCCACATAACCCCACACAACTGGGTCCCCCCCCACCCCCAGTATCCACCCCATACCCCCCCAATCAGCAAACATCACCCCCAACCCCCCGACTTCAACAAACACCCGCCCAAAACTTAGTCTCCAATCCCCCAACTAACCGTCTCCCAATCCCCCGCCCCCAATTCAAACTACGTCCCAACCACCCACCCACGACCTAACGCAACTCCCCCCAAACTCAGTACCCAAATTCTCCCCCCCAAACTAGCTCCCCAAATTGCTCCCCCCCACAACCTAGTTCCCCCCCTAGGTCCACTAACCAACCCACTCCCCCGAACATTATCACTTCCCCCCATTTTCCCACCCACCCCACTCCCCCCCCCACTACTCAAATCTCCCCCCTTAACAACTAGTTATCCCAATCTACACCCGAACCTAGTCCCCCCAATACCCCTACCGTCAAAATAAGACTTCCCTTACAAAACCCAACCAACAATCACCCATCCACCCCTGTCCCAGCCCACCCCCCCCAACAATCAACCCCAACCCAAACTAAAAAACTACCCAACCCTACCCCAAGCTCACCACAACCACACGACCCAAACTAACCATTACAACCAAAACCAAACTCAAAACACCTAACCCAAACTATAATCCCCCACCTCTCCCAGATACCCCCTCCCTCTCCGCAAACCCCCCCACGAAAATCATCAATTACACTACCTCACTTTCCTTGACTCCTCACCCACCCATTCCCATTCAGTCCTTCTAACAGACTAGACCCTATCATCATCATCAAACGCAATACCACTACCAACACCAAACAAAACGTGCCCTCATGACCCACCCAACCCAATCCCCTCCCCAAATAGTCCCCCCCCCCCGCCCCCCCCAACACCACCCCCACCCACACACAACACACCTACCCAACAACGGCAAATCACCCCATCACAGTCAATTCTGACCCTCCGCGGCCACCTCCCCCCCCAATCCTCCCCCCCTATTGGCCCCTTCACACCAGGGAACACCATTCACCCTTCCCTACACCCCTCAACTAAACTAGGCCCCATTACAGTTCCTCTTACAACCTACTATTCTATACGAATAATACAACATCCCTATTTGTTCCCCCATACCCCCCCTTCCCTCTACATTTTAACATCTTACACAACCCACTACAGACACACCGCACAAACCGTAACCCACTAGTCCCCCCTACAATCCACTCCCATCCACCGACACAGCATATATTCCATACCAAACCATCCAGTCCGAAAGCACATACCACAACTGACGCCTACATGATCATTTTGACAACATACAACAACCACTTAGAACCCAACAAAAATCATAACTCCTCCTCAAATCCCAAAATTTTCATCTAAAATCATAACTATATTAAACCGCCACTTATTTGATAGAAAACAGCCGTTATACCTCCAATTAAAACAACAGACGCTTCTTCACACATAACATTATGAATCTACAAACCCTACTCAATTTTCTAATTTCGATTTATCAAAAAACAAGCGACCAAAAGACGGCCACTTCTATAACAAAAAGCCGCGCCTTATCAATGTTTTTTTTTCTAACTTTTTTTTATTTACCTACCCTTTCTTTTCTATCGCAATTTATTCACACCGAATCAAATAAGAATCGTGAAACATTAAAGGACGGCGTAAAAAGTTACTTCACTCTCTCCGTAGCTATTGTGTGGGAGGGAACGACGCAGCGGCGGGGGCTAAAAAGAAGCGACTGATATTCACCTGGATGAATCTCACCGGGGCCAGATCATCTGACAATGTGAGGCTCGAGCGAAACCGGATTCTGAACTTGTCACCACACACAAGGCATGACAACGTCGGGATCCTCAGGATCACAACACGCGGGAAATACATTTCATATTATTCCATTCTCATCACACACCACACGCTACCTCAACCACCTACACACACCGTCAGGCGAGTGGTTGACACTTCCCTCAACACCTCTGCATTACATTGCCCCTCCACGATCCCACCCCCCCCCCCACGCCATGTCTCACAAACAAACACAAACCCATACCCCGTGCTACACCATTACATGGGCATCCAAAAAATACCCCAAAATCCCCACCCCGACAACCTAAGCGCCCTACCGCTACCCCCCATCCACCTCCCCCCCCCCCCCCATCCCCACCAATTCTACCATATTACCCCACCAATCAACTCCACGAAGTAAATAACCTCGAGTATTCAGCAAAAACAGCAAAGACCAGTGTGAACCTAGGAACCCAGGAACCAGTTTTTCTCAACTTTATGTTACGCCTTTCCTTAGTTAATTTACATTTTTCTTTATAAGTTTCTACCGTAAACTGAAAATTTAATACAACATTATAAATGAACATACAAGCTCCCGGTCAATATATAAAAAATTTAAAAATCCAAACAAAAGCATTCTATATATCCCAAACAAAAAGTATTACACTCTATTCCCCAAAGGGAGCTTACCTCACTAGCAAAATAAACCCAATCAATCAACAAAATCCAAAAACAGTATCCTTTTCAAACAAGACATAATAAGAACAACCAACACATAAGAGAATAACAACCCAATTTTTAAAAACAGACAAGAACCTCACTGTTTCATAAACCTTTCTTTTTCAACAATTCTTTTTTTAAAAGGAAGCTTACAATATAAAAGAGCCTTCTTTCTCCTTTTTATATTTAATTTATATTTAATGAACTTTTCTCTTATCTTTTCTTCTTCAATTATTTCTCCTTTTTCTTTTTTTTTCGTCAATTTTTTTTTTTTTCGGCCCACAAAAATCTTCAGCAATTAATGTTTTATAATATCTAAAGGTAAGAAGAGGGACCTTTTTCTGTCGTCACAACACCAACCCCGAACTCAGATACATAATCGAAACCACACCACCCCAAACAAATTTTTTTTATAAAACACCAAATTTATAAAAAAAAAAACAGCCCCCAAATTTTTCTCCAATTTCGATCCCAAAACAACCTCAACCAAACTTCAAAAAAAAAACAATCAAAGCCTTTTCATGAGAAAAGAAACTTCCTTTTTCTTTTTTTTTTCCGTCCACTTTCTTACCTTTATTAATCTTTAAAATTCGCTGTCACAAACAACCAACAAAACCAAAAAACAAAACAAACACCACAACCCAAAAACCCCACACCAAAACAAAACCAAAAAAAACACCACAAACAACCAAACCCAAAAAACAACAGAACACCCCAGCACAAACCCAAACCCCCCCCTCCCAAAACTCCAACAACTCAAACCAAAAATATTCCAAAAGATTCTAAAAAAGAGCACAGAAGACACAACTTTATACTTTTTCTCGTAACAAAATTCAACTAAAAATTTATATTTTAAATTAAAAAAAAACTTTAAAGAAAAAGCCCAAATCATTATCAGCTTC